>PVKU01006387.1:0-34511 GCA_004027475.1 Anoura caudifer
TTGGATTTAAATTCATTTCCTTGGACTCTCTCATGGTTTCATGTATAATGTTGTGCACATAGTATGCAACAAGCACATTCTTGATTAATGGATGAGTCGAGGATTTGTTTATTACATATTATGCACTTAATACTATTTGAGTAAATTTGTTTTAGTGAATCATTATATTTCACTGCAAGTAGGAGGAAACTTACTCTTGGCAGCCAAAAATAATTTTTCTGTCACCCTCCTCTTCCATTCAATTAACAAAACACTTTTTGTAGATTTACTACAATAAAGATTAAACTAGGAACTTGCTGGAGGGAAGATGGAAAAGGGGATCCAAAGGTGAATGAGTCATGATCTTTGTCCTCAAAGAGTTGACCATCCACTGTGCATAAGAGATACATATATCCATGACTGTTGCAGAAAGCAGTAGAGAACAAGGGGTAAGATCTGGGGCTATGACACCTAGATCAACTCTCAACAACAGCTTCAAGCTCCGCGTATCAGGGAAGGTTTTATGGAGGAAGTTGCATTTTGTCTGGGCCTTAACTGCTTGAGTATGTTGAAAAGGGCAAAAGGCCATTCCAAGCTGAGGAGAAAATACAAAGACCCTCTACTGTGTGCATATTGATTAAGTAGTTGTGATAAACATGGGTTGTGCTCATCAACATTCTCAGTTCTTTTCTCTTACTGTAAGAGCAGAAGGTAATGTTTTCTAACTCTTGATATTAGGTGGGGTCCTGGAGCCACAGGTTAATTTAGGTCAACGGGCTATGACTGGAAGTGATATTTGTTATTTCTGGGCCCAATTCCTAAAGAGACAGTGCTTGATTTTTCTCACTTCCTCTATGACAAAGCTTCTATCAGTATGTGAGGGGGCACACTAACAAACCCAGAATGTATTTATAAAAAATTGTGTATTCTTACATGTTTAAATTTCAAAATACTTCAGTTGCCTTCGAAATACTCCATACTTGATGCAATAACACCTATCAAGACGTTTTTTTCACTGCTCAAAACAGTTTTTGAACTTGTCGATTTTGATGCCTTTTTATGCTTCTGCCATTTTTTGTTTCCCCTCTTTCACATTGGTGAAACATTTCACTTTGAGGGATTTTTTTCATCTGGGGAAACAAAAAAAATCACTTGGGGTGAGATTGGGTGAACGGGGAGGGTGAGGCACAGGGGTCATGTTGCTTTTGGTGAAAAACTGCTGAACATTCAGTTTTCAGGTGGGCAAGTATGCTTGTAAATCACCCATCATGAACTGGGTAAATGTGTCAGAAGAATCTTAAAAAAATTAACTGAATCTGAACACAACCTCTCACAATAACACCAGCTGGTGTACAGATACAGATGGGTTCCTAAGGCACCAACCTAGCAAGGGAGGCCTGTACTACAAGGGGCCTGCCCTCCAGAAGGTAATTCTGGTTTTTTGGGGGGATGGGGTCCTTTCCAAAATACGTCACAATGCTCTTCATCAACATCTGTTAGACATGTAGCATGAGCAAGAAGGAAACATTTGCTCTTTAAAATTACTGATATTTGGATTCGATTTTTACTATAGCATGATCTAGTTTATTCTAACTAACCATAGAAATCTAGTCAGTGCTCTATTATATATATGTACATATTTATAATATTTAAATTTGTAAAGAAGTTGGTATTAAAAATTTTAGAAAGTACTCAATTTTATTCACTAGAGGTATATTCTTCTCTCTGTCTACTTTAAATGTCATACTGGGATTTAATAAGTGTGATACTTAGAAAAAGCCCAAGGCCTGGATAGTGTAATCCCCAGATACAAGACAGTAGTAGACATTAAGTAGACTGCCAATTGCTTGTCTAACATTCAATCACCTCACATCATCTTGTTTTAGAAATTGATTCTTTCTCAAATTGATAATACTCTTAAGAGTTGCAGTCTCTTGTGGGCCATATAAAATACTTAGTTCTCCAGGGTTTTTGTTGTTCTTGTTTACCATGTGATGCCTAATGAGTAACTTGACAGGCTTTAAAAACTGCAGCGATGTGGCTAGACATAAAGCCAATGAGAAGTTAAGCTCTTTAAAGAAGACTATGCATACATGTTAATTTTAATCTAAGAAGAACACAGTTTAATTGTTTCCAATAGTGTTATTTACTTTCTGTTTTTCACATGTTCAATTACAGAGAGATGATTGTTTATTTTGAGACTGGATTTATATTATCAGCAGCATGAATATTCACTCTGGAGGTAAGGCAAGTGTTTATAGCCAGCTCCAGGAGTTAAGACAGCCTCATGAGTCACTGAGTCTGGAGTTTCAGTATTCTACAAATTAGAGTGGTGTATAAATTTCTGTTAATGACAAGGAATTAGAACTTCTGCACCTTTTGGAAGATTGAGTCCAACTGCCAAATAGGAAAATGCAAATAGGGAAAATAAAGAGATAAGGAAAAGCACAAGTGATCCAAACCTATAGGAGCTTACTTAATCTTACATTTTTGAACATCTGATACCTTCAAAGGACCAATTCCTGAATTTCATAGAAGGGCAAGCTATAACATCATTTATTTTCATTCATGCTTTTGTTTTAATTTCTTATCCTTTAGGATGAGTCAAACTTCCCAGTTTTCAGCACCCACATTATTAAAAATATGAATTGTACTATGAATTTCAAACATGACCTGGGTGAGCAATTTATGAAAATACTGTGTGTGTATAATTACATGCTGTCATTTCTCTTATATGAGGGATGATTATCAAGTTTGTATATTAATCAGGCATGCAGTTACTGACTTTTCCCCTCTGAGGATTAACGGTCTTTTAAGGACCATGCAGTGAGGTGAATAAAAAGAGAGGGAAGCAAACACCACGAGTACTGTAGAAAGTGTGGTATAGAGAAGAATAAAAAGGGAGTATGTAGGGGAAGATGCATTGAGATTGTGGAGTTAGGGTGCATAAACCAGAAAAAGCTGGAATGGAGTCTGAAGGGGGAGTAGAGTAGAAGTGATTCCCTAGATGTGTATACAGACCAGCATTCTGTCATGGACTATCTCTGCCTAGACTCTGTAGAGGGTTGATTTCGAGTTCTCCTCCAAACCTGCCACTAACTTCCATTTCAAAAAGAGAGATTTCATCACTGTGATTTGCAGTTAATATTCTTTTTTTGGTGTTTTTAAAAATATATTTTATTGATTATGCTATTACAGTTGTCCCATTTCTCCCCATCATTCCCCTTCACCCTGCACACCCATTCCCACCCACATTCCCCCCTTTAGATCATGTCCATGTGTCATAAGTTCTTTAGCTTCTACATTTCCCACACTATTCTTGCCCTTACTCTATTTTCTACCTACTGTCTATGCTACTTATTCTCTGTACCTTTTCTCCCTCTTTCCTCCTCCCACTCCTCTGTTGCTAACCCTCCATGTGATCTCCATTTCTGTGTTTTTGTTCTTGTTCTATTGTTTGCTTAGTTTGCTTTTGTTTTAGGTGTGGTTGTTAATATCTGTGAGTTTGCTGCCTTTTTACTGTCCTATTTTTATCTTCTTTTTCTTAGATAAGTCCCTTTAACATTTCATATAATAAGGGCTTGGTGATGATGAACTCCTTTAACTTGACCTTATCTGAGAAGCACTTTATCTTCCCTTCCATTCTAAATGACAGCTTTGCTGGATAGAGCAATCTTGGATGTAGCTCCTTGCCTTCCATGACTTGGAATACTTCTTTCCAGCCCCTTCTTGCCTGTAGGGTCTCTTTTGAGAAATCAGCTCACAGTCTGATGGGAACTCCTTTGTAGGTGACTGTGCCCATATCCCTTGCTGCTTCTAGGATTCTCTCCTTCATTTTAATCTTGGCTAATGTAATTATGATGTGTCTTGGTGTGTTCCTCCTTAGGTCCACTTTCTTTGGGATTCTCTGAGCTTCCTGGACTTCCTGGAAGTCTATTTTCTTTGCCAGATTGGGGAAGTTCTCCTTTATTATTTGTTCAAATAAGTTTTCCACTTGTTGCTCTTCCTCTTCCCCTTCTGGTACCCCTATAATTCGAATGTTGGGATGTCTAAAGATGTCCTGGAGGTTCCTAAGCCTCTCCTCATTTTTTTGAATTCTTGTTTCTTCCTTGTTTTCTGTTTGGTTGTTTCTTTCTTCCTTCTGGTCCACTCCATTGATTTGAGTCCCAGTTTTCCTCCCATCACTGTTGGTTCCCTGTGTGTTTTCCTTCATTTCACTTAGTGTAACCTTCATTTGTTCATCTAATTTGTGAGCAAAATCAACCAATTCTGTGAGCGTCCTGATCACCAGGGCTTTGAACTATGCATCTGAAAGGTTGGCTATCTCTTGGTCACTTAGATGAATTGGCTCTGGGGCTTTGATTTGTTCTCTCATTTGAGCCATTTTTGTTTGTTTTTGTTTTTTCTTTTTTTGGTTTGGTCGTGTCTGTTATGTAGTGAGGGGTGGAGCCTTAGGTGTTCCCTAGGGCAGGGCAGACCAGTTGCTTGGTAGTGATGCTGTATGTGGGGGCGGCATCCGAGAGGGAACAATGGCGCTTGCTGTGCTGTCTCTTGGATTCCAGTCCCTTCCGCAGCTTCCCCTTCACCTGGATTAGCTGTGCATGAATGTGGGACCATCTGGTCAGCCAGCTGCCTTGTGCAGCCTCACTGGGTCTGCACTGTTGCCACCCTGTGCAGGGGGTCCACTACCTGCTGCCTGTATGCCTAGGGCCTGCTAGCTGCTGCCTGAGCGCCTAGGTCCACCAACCTCCACTTTTTCCTGCTGCGACTCTGCCCCTCTTACAGGTCAGGATGAATGGTTGTTGGACTTCTGTACAGTTCAATTTTCTATCAGTTCTGGTTGTTTTCTTGTTTCTAAATCTTTATTGTCTTTAATTTTGGTTGTGCAACCTACACCTCCATCTTGGCTGGAAGTCCTATAATTAATATTCTTATTAGGGTAATGGTTTGCTTCAGGTTTCACTTTTATGATGCAATTCGTGATCTAATCACTACATATGATACTTCTAAAATCTGATTCTGATTGACAGGATTTTTTAAAAAAGGAAAATTGAATGACAGGGTTAAGTTACAGTTTTTAATGATCAGGATAGATATATAAAAACTATACAAAATTGCTTATTTTTAACTGTTAGATCAGAAAGAAAATAAGCATAAATTAGTGTGTTTCAACTATCTGCTCTACAACTTGATGGATAATTGAAAAACATGAAGGTAGCTGCCATATTACATTCTCTCACCTTACATTTGGTAGATAAAATACTGGCTGATATGGTTTTCTTTTTTAAGATTTCATTTATTTATTTTAGATAGAGAGGCAGGGAGGGAGAGAGAGAGGGAGAGAAACATCAAAGTGTGGTTGCCTCTCGCATGCCCCCTACTGGGGGGCCTGACCTGGCCCACAACCCAGGCATGTGCCCTGACTGGGAATTGAACCAGGAACCTTTTGTTTTGCAGGGTGGTGCTCAGTCCACTGTGCCACATCAGGCTGGCTGATGTGTTTATAAGTATTAATTTTCTTGTCTCACATGTATAGCTGGAGAAAGTCATTTCCCTCTAGATGGTGGAGCTTTATATGGGGGACAAAGATTCATAGTTTATTGCTGCTGCCTGAAGCTCCTTTGACACCTAGAGAGGAGGATGGCTGTTCTAAGAGGAAGGTAATGATTAGACTTTCACATCCCTGCACACAGGTTTTTGCACAGGCTGATGGCATAGGGAGGGGAAAGGGAGTGACCCCCTCCCTATGAATTTGGGTAGCCTCAGGCTGTCCGCGATTGAAGGCTTTCACGTTCTCTATTGAGTCCAGTAAAGTGTGGCGTGTACTTTCTCAGAGAGTGGACAGATCAAAGATACCAGATGTCCAATCACATCACATTTAGCAGACTGCTCTTGGTCTTCCCCACAAACAAAAACAATTTGGTCATCCTTTTAGAAAAGTCAACTATAAGGCAGTCACACACTTACACTTAATTTTGCCATCCAAATTAGAGCTTCTGTGTTATGATCAAACTCCATTTGTTAATTTTAGGTTAGAGTCCCATAGGCATTCTCTCTTCCAGGAATCAAAGAAAGGAAGTCTTGTTACAAAAAGGCATTTCCTTAAGAATTCCATAAAGCTCAGCAAAAGAGGATGATCTCAGGGGCCTCTTATCAAAATAGATATAATACCGTGATGACATAGTTGAAACTAAAATTTGGAATGAAAATTTCTGACTAAAAGTTAATTTTCAGTTAAAAAGTCAATTTCCAGTTACCAAAAGGGAGTTTTCTCTGAATATGTCAACTGCTTGTTGACAAAGGCCAGTCACGCCTGTGTGTTTCCATGGCTTCGTGCGTGATGTGCAGCTGTGCACAGAGGCGTTTCTGGCGTGCTTCAGATCTCATTAGGAATAGATGCCACCAGTGGCTCTCTCCTCAGTTCACTCCAGGGCATGCTGTTTCATACTTTAGAGGCACAATTCAGTTTGCTGTGTTCAGTAACACTCTATGGAAAATAGGAAAATGGGTACTCTTTTCTTATCCACCCACTCTACTCCAGGGGTATTTTGGCAGGTGATGACTGGTGCATGATTGTGTGTTTAATCTTTCCCTGTAGAGCGAGGCTTTATGACAGAGTTAATTCTTTCAAGGAGCAGATTAATTCACGATGCCTTGCAGCAAAGCATGGAGGGTGGCGTGGAGTTGGTAGATGTGTGCACTGTGGCATCAGACTGCTGGGCTTGTATCCCAGCTCTATACTTTGTGTGATGGGTAGCTGTGTACCTTATTGAATCTACCTTTACTCAGTTTCTTCAACTGTAAGATGTGCATAATCATAGAGTTCTTGCAGTGAGGATTAAATGGGCTAACTCATATTGAGTTCTTAGAAAGGTGTCTGGAACACAGCTAGCACCTAGTAAATATTAATTGTGATAATATTAACTGATTATATTTGAAACCTGTGGGGCCATAGATTTTGGAAGTAAGAATATAGATTCTATAAGTTACATAACACCCACTTTAGGGTCTGAAGCACAAACTCTAAATTAAACACATTGATATTTCAATAGAAAAATATGTAGAATATTCATACTGTGTAGGATAAAGAGAAATTATAAATAGCCTCAGGTCAACCCAGATGAGGTTTTGCTACCAACCAAGTTACTCACCCCCACCAAAAATAAACTTTTTTAAAGAGAGAATTTTAGATTTTTATATTTCAAATAAGGGATTATAGACCTCTATGATATTTTCCTATATCCTTAAGTCACACCAGATCCTTCAGTAGGTTGGTGAGCATTCTTGTAAAGACAAGGGCAGACCCATTCTCTGTGGTTCTCAAAGTATTGCTGACTCAGGTCTCACTGTAGGGCTGCAAGGCTTGTATGAGGATCCTAATAGTCAATTGGGACTGAACAAACAGTACACATGAAATGAAATTATTCTTCACTGAAACCTCCTTGCTTGATTTGCAGAAAACATTCTTACAATCTGATTTTTGCTTACCTCAGAGATTTTTTCTATAAAAGATATACAGTGCTGCCTCCAGCTAGATCTCATGTCCATAGAATCATCTAGCTTTGGCTCATCCAAGTTTTTTTTCCTCCAGAAAGCTCCAGGCCTATCCTGCTGCCCAGCAGCAGAGAGGCTCACCTCCAAGTCCCCAGTACCTGAATCCAGGTCCCACATTGCTCTGTTTTACAATGGGTAGGCAAAAGTAATGCCAATGTGGGCAATAAGGTTCAGTAGGAAGGTCGATTTGAAATTCTAGATAAGAAAATATCAAACCATCTACTTAATTATGGTATTCAAGAAACTGTAACTCATTTTGTCTGTTTCCCTCATTCTGAATATTCACTACATGATAGTGCTAAAAATTCATACTATTATTTTGGTT
The DNA here is from genome assembly GCA_004027475.1 of Anoura caudifer. Classification (NCBI taxonomy): domain Eukaryota; kingdom Metazoa; phylum Chordata; class Mammalia; order Chiroptera; family Phyllostomidae; genus Anoura; species Anoura caudifer. The sequence goes on from PVKU01006387.1 coordinate 7,859, forward strand.
ATGAAATTTAAGGTAAAGAAAGACTTTCTCTAGTACTTAACTGACACTGAAAAACGTTAGCTAAGGCATGAGATTGGGTGATACTATGGCTTAACCTATGAGTATTTTCTCATAAGTGCAAAATCCATGCTTTCTATTTTGTTGGATTAATGGTCCAGCTGGAGTGTTAAGTTGGATTTCTTCCTCAGCAACAAAAAGCTGAGTGCCTCAAAGCCCAATGCTTATAGATATTAAACTTGTATTATTATTAATTTACCTTGTTTCTGTACAGATATCAAAAATCTTTTGGGATATACTGATGATGGTAAAACTCAAAATACAGTTCACACAATTCATTTTATCTCTTTCCTTCTGTTTTTTTTTTTGTTTTGTTTTATAGAATACTATCAGCAAATTAACTTTGCAGAATTTTGCTTGACATTTAGAAAAATGGTGACTAAATAAATGCATTCCCACCGAATAATTTCATTATAGTCTCCAAGGCTCACCACTCATTAATTGCTTTTCTAATTGCTTTATGAGAAATTGCTGTTTGATAGGTTTTTCTCCTTTTTCTTTCTGAAGTTATTGACAGTTGCTATTTTGCTTACTAGATAATTTAGCATAAGTTGCATAATTTAAGTATTTACAAATAATTTCAACATGATGAATTCTGAATTGCAGTTGTGACATCATGTTCTCTGTTGGTCTATTTTTAGCATTCATTAATCCAACCATTATTCAACAAACATTTTGAATGTTTATGATGAGCAAGGCATTGATCCAACTACAGTAGAATCTATAAAGCAGGATGTTGTCCTAAAGGAGCTTATATTCTAATAGGGAAAGAAAACTAAGATAATTAGAATTCAGGATCAAAAGTAATACATGCAGAGGCTTGGGCAAAGTCTTACGGGAATTCAGAAGAATAGAGATTCTGGCTGGGGATTTTAAAGTTGGCTTAATGGAGGAAATTGCATTAAATGGTATATTAAAAAATAAATACAACTTGCTTTTTATTAAAATTGGTTAAAATATTAACTTCTTTAGTCCATCAAGTGTTGACTGCCTAGGTAAATAATAGTACACTTCTTTTTAAAATTTTTTATTTATTGAGGGGAATGTGTGTATGTGAGAGAGAGAGAGAGAGAGAGAGAGATATGTTGATCTTATTTAGTCATTCATTGATTCTTATATGTGCCCTGACCAGGGATCAAAACTGCGACCTTGGCATATCAGGATAATGCTTCAACCAACTGAGCTACCTGGTCAGAGCCTGGTACAATTCTAAAATTAGGTTGACATTAAAACTATCTGAGAACCAGTACAATGTGTATACTGACAGTTCAGAATAGTTGTCTGACTTTTCAGAATGGACAGATGCCAACCTGTGCACTATACTGGTGCATATTGACTGACTATGAACCTTACCACTAATGGAATAAAAAGATTAATTAAAATAATGATTCAAATCTATATTTCTTTACATAAAAGGATGCCTGCAACATCCTGTTGCATTTAATAAAGCAAGTTAAATAGCAGCATGTGTAGTGTGACTTATTTGTATAAAATTATATATATGTATATAGCTAGAGAATTGGCTGAAAAGGTGTTCAAAAAAGTTGAATAGAACTTCAGATGCTTTTTACCTACTTCTTTCTATTTTCTATTTTTTTGAATAATTTACAGTGACTATGAATCAGTTTTACAAAAGAAAATCATTGGAAGTTGTTACAAACAATATTTTAATTTCTAATGATACATTAGTAAAGAACAAGACAATCAGAGATTATAGCTGCATGTGTGTGTATTCAGGAAAACAATCCAGTTTGATGAAAGCAGAAAGTGGATGAAAAGAAGATGAAGAAAAAAAGATGGATGAAATAAGGTTGGAAAACTAATCGTTGGAAAATCCTGCAAAGCATTAAAAAAATACAAATTTGACTCTGTAATTGGCAAATGCAGAGAGGGGCAACTATGGTTTTGAACTGAGTAATGATTACCATAATCCCTTATTTAGAAGTTGTTCTGGAAACAGTCTTTAGGAGGCATTTTTGGTGATTTAGACTAGAATTAGGGGGGTATATAAGAGGTTAATTTAATAATCTATAAGGGAGGCAAAAAGGACATGAAATGCGGTGTTCACAGTAGACGTGCAAAAGAAGCATAGTTACCCTTTTTTTTTTGGTGGGGAGAATGATCAGAACTTACACATTGTCAGGGTAAGGAAGGTGAAGCCATGAGGACCCACTGACTAATACTGGTGGTCTTCACCTAAATAAATCAATTATAAAAGACCCTGAGGTTTATGAGAGAAGTTCAGAAAGATCAGAGAATATTAGATCTGGAGGTGATCATTTATTTTCTCTCATTGTATGTAGGAAAATGAAAGGGAGGTTAAGTGACTCATCAAAAGTTTTACAGTTAAATGTTGAGTTTATATAATATATATTTCTGACTTTAGGAAAATATCTCAATCCTAGTACCTTTTCTTTCCTTTTTCTTTTTTAATTGTTGTTCAATTACAATTGTCCCCATTATTCTCCCATTACTCTCCTCCTCCCTTCCCATCCCCCACTTCCCACATTCAATCCTACCTTCCACCATCATCTTTGCCCATGGGTCCTTTGTACATGTTCCTTGAAATAACATAGGTTATCCCATTGGGATGTCTCATAGACACATTGGAAGTGTGGGGTGAGAGCTCAGTCAAGCCCCATATTTCCCTTTAGTCAAAATTAGTGACTCTTCTGTGGAATTATATGTACTTCTAGTATAACCTTTACTAAATTGTATTTCATATGTTGATAATATTGGTTTCTACTCATTGTATTCCTTGGAAAGAAAGGACCATATTTACTGATTAAAAAAAATGTATATACAGGCCTTAGTCCAGAATCAGTACTGTAGGTACTCAAAATTGCTTACATGAATAAATAAGAAAGGTGAGAAAGAATATGTATATTTAAGAGTCTCTTAAGATGCTGTAATAGAATATATGGAAGTGAAAGTCCTCAAAGATGACTACATAATTACAAAAGAGCTCCTTCTAGTTGAGCTTATCCACATATACAGGTATAAGTATAGTCGTATAGAGACATTATCTATTTAGTGAAAACTTCCAAATATATATTTATAGCTCTGACCTCTTCTGCATTACAGATAAGATGTTCTGAATCATCCCCTTAAAATCAAGGATACCAACTTTGAATGAATTATGCTTCTCCCCATTAAGTTTGTTTCCTGTCCATAAGTCTTATTTGGTTAATTGTACCACCATTCAATGTACTGGAAATCCGAGACCTGAGATTTCCTCATGCTTCAAATTTGATTCTTGTGCTATTAAATTTACTTCCTGTCTCACAGGAATATACCTCCCTCCACCCCTGCATTATCTTGCTGCTTCTCCTTGATCCCAGTTCTCATAACTGCTCAGCCTAAACACTGCAGTACCGTACTAACTTGCCTTCCTTGGCTCCAGGTTTACATGTGCCCTCAAGCTGCCACCATCCCAAATAGAATTATCTTTATAAAACACAAATATAATTTTGTTTTTTCAAAAATACTGCAATGACTTTCAGCTGCTCAGGTTACAGATCACATTCCTTGGGGTTGTGGGGTGCTTGCCTGTTCTGGTCTCTCTCTTTCATTTCACAGATACCTTTTACCCCTTGCTCCAACCATGCCAACCTAATCACAGCTCCTCAGACGATCCAGGCCATTTTGTACCTTGTTAATTCTTCTTTCTGGAATGCTCTTTCCTCTTCTACTCTGAATAATTCTTGTTCATTTTCTTTAAGAACAAGAGGAATTGCTGGCTAATTTGAGTACCATTCTCTGGCCTCTCCTCATAGAATTGACCACTCCTCCGATATCTCAGTATACCTTGTGCCATGTATAGTTTCTGTCATACAGGATTGCGTTTATGTGCCTATAAAACAGGGGTTTATACTGTGAATTTCCACCTTGCTATTTCCTCTTTTTGGAATGTCCTTTATGGTACTTGGATGGGTATCATAGTGCATATGAAAGGATTTTTAATCTGCAAAGTTATTGAGAGAAGGCAAGCCTGCCTGACGATTTTCAACGGTGTTTTTAAGTAGCTGAGATGCCATGCGAGGCTCACACTTTACATGCTGGCAGGGCTGTTAAGCCAGTGCTGCTAGGGCACTGTAAAGACAATGGGAACTGAGCTCTGGTTTTCAGTGTGAGTGCCTAGCTATAAGAGTTCAGTGATTTTACTACATGGCAGCTGTTGAACCACTTATTTTTCATTATGAAGGAAATTAAACATCTGCCCTCATAGTTAATCACAATCCATGACTCTCTAATTGTTGCTGCCACTGGAACTTATTTATCATAGTTTTATACCATCTCTGGATTTGTTTTGCTCTTATTCGTCTCTAGTTATGAAGTTCTGACTTTTAATATTGAGGATCCCTGTCCTTTCATTGACTCACCTTTTGACACATTGACAATTAAATAAATTAATTTAGATTCAAGAAACAATCCTTACAAAAAATACTACATGGAGACCAAAAAATACAAATATTTTCCCCAATTATCTAAAATATTGATGATGGTCAGCTATTCAGAAGCTAATCTATGATATAAATTGTATTAACTTTTTTTTTCCCATATACAGTTTACATAATTTGATAGTAATGCTGGTCGGTCTCAGGAAGGTAATATGAGTTGAAAGATAGACCCTGACCGCATTACATCACCGACCATTCAGGAATGATGTAAGATTTGCTTGCTATTGGTAGTTACATACTGGTTTTAAAGGGTGCTGCTGAATGCCGCACGTCTGCTTTTACTACAGAAAAACTTCAGTCAGTTTGTGGGGTTCACATATTTGAGAAGGTGATCACTTTTTTACGTATACTGTTTTTGGAAATACTACTTTGTTTTCTGACCCACAGAATATGAAATCTATATGCTAATATTATGATGAATGGTTTTGAAGTCAGTCCAAGTGATCTAAACCGCAGGTAGAAGACATTTTATGCTGGTCTTGCTTTTAAGTTAGACACGCTCTCAGTGCCATCTGGGGAAATCCTTGTGCACATTGATGCAGGTGAATGACTTTATGTACAAAATTTCATTTAATGTGTTAGTGTTAAAGGCTATTTTTAAAAATAATGTTTGAGGAAGACAGTCTCTTTGTTTATGATTCCTTTGAAGCATATTGAAGGTATGCTTCAATGTGCATACCTTGAAAAATGGTAACATATCTTCGAGCTACTAAATCAGTCATTCTAACAGCACTGAAAATAAAACACAACTTGCTAATTGAAGCATCATCAAAATTTTAGCACTTTTTCTCTAAGGAAGAATAAAAAATCACATCTTTGTGATTTTTTTTCAAGGCTTTTGATTTTTCTTTCCTTTTTCCTCCTTACTCTAAACCAGCAGAGTTACAAGCCATGTACTTGAATAGCAAAACCATTTGCCATTTGGTAGAATTGGCTGACATTTCATTTTTTTCTGGGCAGATTGCAGATTAGTTTGACATTATTTTGCTGGGTTCTGAACTACATCATTAACATACTGTTTATGACTAAAAGCAAAGTAGTTTCATTTTGTGGCATAATACCCCACATTTCCTACAAGTAGTAAAATATATGATTTCTCTGAAAATAACTAGGTATTTACTTGCTCCAGTCATGTTAAAAAAAAAAAAAAACCCAACACCAACAGAATTCTATTAATGTAACAAAATGTATCACTAAAATGGTGTGTCAGAGGGGAAGCAAAACCTCCATAAAGGCATGATGTGTTTACTGTTGATATCTCTAAATCTTGGCTGGAAATGAGAAACATTCATGAAATATTGGGCTTAAACTGAGATTACATCGGTATGGCAGCAATATCGTGCTTGTCAACTAACAGAGTATAACTGCCTGGTTGTACCACATGAAACTGAAAATTTGCTTTTTGATCTAAGGCTTAATTCTTTTTCTGTCCACATTGGATAACTTTTTGTTTTTAATGTAAAGCAAATAAAAGCCAGGCAACTGTACTACAACATAGTACAGTTTGGGTACTATCTTGGCTTTGTTTGGGAAATCAAGGGAATAACAAACTGCTGTTTATTTTAATTCGAGTGGTGATCAGATACTTACCATGCTCTTATTTCAGTTCTTAGTATATTTGCTCACCTCCCATTTTCCTATCACTGAATTAACTCTAGTATATAAAGCAAATAGGGTCACATTGTATAATTGTTGGATTCTCTTCTATTTAAAAAGCAATTGTAGTGTTATACTTGTATATGATATAGATGAACTATGTTGAAGAATTCATTTGCTATGATTTTTTCTCTTTTCTTTCATAATGTGGGCATATTTTATGAAGACAGAACATCTTGTTGCTGTAAAATGCTGCTTTTACTGACAGTAAGCACCTAAATGAAGTATTGTGCAAATGTTTTGGTCACACACACTGTAGTATTTAAGCAAAACATCAAACCAATTAGCGGGCTATGCCTCAGAGAGAAAGTATATAGCCTGCTAGCAGATTTTTTAATGCATTTACTCTCTAATTCATGGATTTAATTCTTACTAGTTGCATGGCAGCAGATAGAAAATCTTGAGGGACAAGCTATAATTTCATGGTCATCAAAGATAATTATTGTACTAATTACCTATGATTAATTCCATTTCCCATTTGTTTCATTGACATTTTGAAAGGGTAAAGGAGGTTGTTTTCATGAACTTGCTGTTGAAGCCCTCACTATTTTTCTTACTAAAACGTGCTCAGGAATGACGCACATTGCTCCAACACACTATATTCATGTTGTGCATCAGAGATGACCTGGTGTCGGTGACACCCGAGACAGAATGCTGTGATGCCAGAAGAAAGGTCTTTAATGTATTCAATTTTCAAGAATGATCTTAGGCATAACACACACTTCTTCTTTTTGTTCTAACATGTCCATCTTCTTTCAATTCTCCCTATAGTTGAAAGATATCTGTACATTCAGTTTTTTCAAGGTATGGAATCCAGCAGGGTGGGAGTGGGAATGAGCAGCACAAAATGAATAAGAAATGGGAAAAAACATTTACAAGAATTATATTTGTTTCTTTATAATTTTTTTATTATTAGGTTTATTCTGTTATGTATTATGTTTTAAGACATAACACAATTTTTCTCTAGCTCCAGAACTTCCTTTAATAATTTTAGATAAATATTTATCAACCTACTTGGGTTATAATCAGATTATTATTATTATTAATATCAAAATTTTTGTTACTGAAGTTCTTCATATGTATTCATCTAGATTCCTCCAGTGTGTAAGAATTCTTTTTTTAATTAAAAAATTTAGTTTTAGAGAGAAGGGATGGGAGGGAGAGAAAGAAGGAGAGAAACATCAATGTGTGATTGCCTCTTATGCACTCCCTACTGGGGACCTGGCCCACAACCCAGGCATGTGCCCTGATCCAACCAGTGACCCTTTGGTTCATAGGCTGGCACTCAGTCCACTGAGCCACACCAGCCAGGGGCAGTGTGTAATAATTCTTAGTTAAAAGGCCAAATTTATTGTAGTTTTAATCAACTCCATATTATTATAATCCAAATGAGCTTCACCTTACCAATTTTAAACTTCATAATGAAGATTAAAAAGATGATAATTCTAAATATATGACTTGAAATGAATATGGTATGCTGTTGTTCTGGTGTGGAAGTGGATTAGAATACATGGGCATGATCACCTCTCTGGGTCCCAAGGGTTTTATTCAATATATTATTCTTCTAGAACTTGATACCCAGGTGGGCCAGAGGAGTTAACATCCTTAAGAACCTGATCCTGTTAGTCCCATGGAGCACTTTTGGCCTCCATGGTTTGATTCCTTATTATTTTGTAATTTGTATTAAATGTGAACCACTCCTTTCAATAAGAGCTAAAAAGGAATTTATAATGCATTTCATTTCCATTTTGTTTACCAGTCAATAGAAGATAGTTGTATTTTGCTTAATAAATAAAGGTTCCAGCTAGAGTAAGTCCATTGTTCAAAAGCCAGTAGTTAAAACTAGTCAGCATTTCAATTTATTGCCTTGTGTCACAAAATGAGAATGACTGTGATTTTGTCTTGTTTTGTGTTGGTTTTAACCAAATCAGGGAGACAGTAACCTAGGGAGTGACAGAGGCAGAAAGCAATGACTTTTTAGTGATTTCTTTATCTGTGTCACAGTATTTGTGGCCACGTGGGCCTCTGTGCTGCAGAGAGAGGGTGATAGTCCTCACAAAGTGTAACAGCTTGAGAGGGTTTCAGATTGCCTGTAAACTTAGAACTATTAATAGTTTTTCTAGTTGGCTGTTTAATTGAAGAAACCTGCCTAGGGCCTTTAGTTGACCTTCACAAATTATCAATGACACAGCTGAAGAGGGAACCAAAGTCTCCCAAGTTCAAGTGCACTGGTCTATGTGTGCCATTACCATTACACAAGACAATTGAGCAGTGCTGGAGGGAATACCACACTGTGAGCAGTCATCACTTAGCAAATGCTTATCACACTAAGATTTTCCTAAAACCATCTGCATAGTATTGTTTGCTTAAAGAATTCTGAGATATAATGAAGATGAAATATTCAGGTTTAGACTGATTACAAGGGGAACTGAAATAAAGGAAACTGGTATTGCCATAGAAACAGGAAAGTATGCATAATGTCAACAACATTTGAAACCAACAAGACTCTTAATAACAACACATTATAACCTAGCATCTTTTGCATACTGAGTAATTTTGGCTTTGTGTTTTTACTATAAAACGTGTATTTGGCTTATATTTATAGGACTAGCTCTGTCTCAAGATTCTATGATGCTCAATTAGATAATTCAGAATATAATATTCTATATTCAGAGTATAGAATAAATATATCTAACTTGGTGATGACAACTGAACACCTAGGTATACAAATAGATTGAAGAGTAAAAAATTATACTGATCAGTGTCTTTATTGTGGCATTGTGTATTATTTGACAATGCTGGAGAATATGATATATCCCCAACCTATTTTTTATATAATTAAAATTATCATTTTAAACATTAGTAATTTGTCAAGTTTTTGTCACTGATGACAGAAAATTTTTGATAGGTAGTATATTCTTAACTTTGTTACATTAAGCAGATTTAAAATTTTTCTTGATTGTCAGGGCTCATAATTAAGGCCATCAATTATAGTATTTTGCTGCGACTCAAATATGTCCTTGTTAAGTTTTGTTTATTAAGCCCTGCTTGTATTTACTCTACATGATGCCAATTTGGTAAAATACATCATTTCTATCAACTGTTACTTAATTGTTGGAGCTCCTTCTTCATGTTATTTAATTACCATTTTTTAAATCTATGTGGATAGGTTAGAAATACCTGCAAAAAAAAGAATAAATGGGCTCTGAGTAAGCATATAACCTTTCTTGTAATTAAAATATGGACTTAATGAAATTTTTTAAATATTCTGCTTCCCAAATGTCTCTTTCATCAACATCAAATTCTAGCCAAATTTTCTGTGATTGAGAATGCAGGATGGCAAGCTTAATGATAAATGAAGTTATTATATTTTGAAAAGTGTCATATGTAATACTTAAGAAATGAAAATCAACTTAATCCCCAAATTTAGAATGTTAATGAAGTTATCATGGAAATGGGAGAAAGAAAATAATCTGAATCCTTGAAAGCTTTTATTTTTAAATTTTTATTTTTTTAATTTAATCTTTATAGTATTTTTTTGCATTACTATTTAGTACCCTCGTACTTCCCTCCCCTGGCTATTGCCACACTGTTGTCCATGTCCATGAGTCTTTTTTCCTTTTTAAATTTTTAAATGTCTAAAGCAGGAAGTTGAAATTTTGAAATCTCTATTTATAATTTCTGATTAATTATCATAATTTTTAAAGTCAATTTTTGGGTCTTTGCAACAAAATTATCTGCTTTTGAAGGGTAGCAATAAGTGACAAACAATCTTCATTTATTTGTGTTTTTATTTAATGGACAGTCTCTCATTCTCTTTTCTAATGTGATATATCCCAGGTACATTAAAGTTTTTGTCTCATACTTGGCATTCTAGATGGGTGAGTCATAAAGAAATCCAATTCTTAATGTCCTATATCATGTCTGCACAAGAAAAATAATATTTTTGGCTCTAGATTTTTCTCACATTAAAACATCAGGAATGCTATTGTAGAGAGAATGTTTTTTCAAAAAGTAATAGCAAGTTTATTTAAAGGGTAGAAGCTAATTTCCATGCCTCAGTTTCCTTTTAGCAAAATGACAGGATTTTACCTACATGATCTCTAAAATTCTGGTCAATGCTAAGATTCATTGTATCATATCAAATATTGGAGGGTAAGTGCATCCATTGATATTTGGCCTTTGGATCTGGTCTACCTGCCAGGAAATATTTATTTTCTTGGCAGCTTGTTATGAAAGGTCAGAGTTTCTTGGCAGTTTTTCACCTGATCTTTTAATATTCATCCAAACATGGCTCTTTTTCTATGGTCAAAGTTGTGTTCTGGGAAGATGTACGTTCTTTTGCAACTCAATTTTTAGGATTTTGAGTCTGTTCTAACAATTTATATCGGAACATATGAGAAAACTGGTTGATAGTGAAAGTTTCAAATTAAGTTTAGACCTTCGTAAGAAATGGCAAAGAATATACTGATCATTGAAAAGTTATGATGGAAATTTATGAAAGAGCAAATTTTAGATCTTTTCAACAACTAGAATCATCCCAAAAGGAAGCAAATTGCTTTGTGTGGTATGAGTTTTTCTATCAATGGGTGCATTCAAAGAAGAATAGTTGTATAGTTATATGATAGAGTTTTTTAAAACCAGTGAGTGGGAAACTGAATGACCTTACTTTAAGGTCCTTTCTAATTTTAAGTTTCTATGAATTCCAAATAAAATATAATTATATTGATCTGGGAATTTTACTAAAGTAAGGCTTTCCTGAAGAACTAGACTAAGAACATCTGTCTTTCTTAGCGAGTGCATGGGACTTTACAGTGATATTTTAGAGTGATTAATAAGCCAGGATTTCAACATCGATCTGACTAGGGTAAGCAAGGAAAAGAAAAACTGATTCTTTGAGAGGCTATCTATAGTCAGAATTGAATGAAGAGTTGAACTTAAGCCTTGGGCAAAAATGGGAACTATGACAGCCCTCAATCTCAACAGCAGAATTTGTAGACTATCAGTGGATGACTCAGTTTATAATTCTGTCCTTGTGTGTCTGTATTCAGTATTCAAATTTCCCAGTGAAATTGATAGACCCAAATTATATAATAATACTTCTGTTTTTGAGGCAGGGAGTGGGAAAAGAGGGTGGTAGGAGAGGAGATTCTGGGTACCATGACTTCCAGGCCCATCAGAATCAAAGTATAATAAGAGTATTGGTTGAGAGGGGTATTTTGAAGAATGAGTGGGTTAGGAATTGCTCAAATGAAAGAATAAGATCTTACAAAAAAGAATGAAGTGGAGGTGATGAGGGGTGCTGGGAAGTGAAAGCATTTTGTAATATTCTATTTTTATTTTATATCCTCAGTGGCCTCTAAGCTCCTTGAAGTCAATAATTATGTCTTGTTTACTGTTAAATCTCCAGCCTCTGCTGCAGTCATTGTCACATAGGATTTTTGGATAGTGAATATTTCTTAAACAAATGAATAAATAACTAAATAAATTTGTGACTTAGTTTAGAAGTTTACTATTCCACTGTTAGCAGATGTAGAGTACAGGTTAGCAAACTTTTGACTCAGTGACCCTCAGGGGCTATTAAAACACATGTTGGTCAGTGGATAGTAAAGGAAGTCAGGCTTCGTCTTTTTCTTTTCCCTTTTTCCATTCATTTCCTTTTGTTTCTCTCTCCTTCCTTCCTTCCCCCCCTCTCTCCCTTTCATCTTGCTTTCTTCTAATATGTGTTAATTATATACTTATAGATAATAAAGACAATGTAATTTTCCCTTTATTAACAAAATATAATTATACACCATGATTTTTGAAATATTGTATTCTGTTTGCATTCTCTTAATAGTTCAACATAGCAGATGGACTGTAAGAGTCTGCCAAAAAGTCATGGATTTGGGGGCGCTTTTACTCAAAGGGAACTGTAATAATCAAGTCTTTCTTCTGTTTTTTTTTTTTTTTAAGCTTTGATGAAATCTAGTTCAAAAGTACACCTAATTATAGTTTAGAATGAGATTTCAGATATTTGTCTTGTAAATTTGAAGATAAAAATGACTGAATCATAATAGAATTTCAAAATTAGAAAATAATTCTCTTAAAAGTAAATTGCCTATATATCATGTTCATTGTATCCATGGTTGAATAAATATCACCACAACTCAGGGCTCTTTGCCTTTTACCGACTACACACACACACACACACACACACACACAAATATGTGTATATATAAAAATGCTCTCATATCAGTAACAAACATACATAAGGAATGGTTACCATACTGAGAAGATTGTGTTTGATGTATAGAACGTAGAAGAAGAAGCAGTAACATCTTCCTTTAAAAGATATTTCTTTCTGTCAGCAAATGTACATAAAAGATAATAGCTTGTACTATTTTAAGTGCTATGTGTAAGTTCAATGCATTTACAAGTCAGCAATTTTTAGACCCTACTTACAAATAGCTGTTGGGGAAGAACATGAGACATGAGGCATTTGGAGCTTTTATATAGTTAGATTATTATGTAGTAACTATGAGTATAAATGACCTCATAGTTCAAACAGAAAATTAGCTAAACTATGAAACATTATTGTCTTTGCATAAAATGAAAATTCAGTGATATTAAGAATACTACATTAATAACTATGCCCCTACTTTACTTGTGGAATATTATTAGTGGTTAATTTATTAAAGATTGTCATATGTTTGGGTTACTACTGATTCATCCCAAACCCACTGTTATCAGGGATGGTAAGAAAATACAGATAATCATTGGGATGTTATAATGGAGAACTACTGATATGTTAAGTCACATAAGAGTAAAAACTATATTTATATCTTATGGAAAATTGGATACTCTTCTGTCTGTACTTTTGGAATACATGCTTAGTAATAAGTTAGCTAGCTCAAAGCCATTTAAAAAACAAGCAAACAAAAAAACCAAACATCAAAAAATGATAGATTTTTCTGCTCACCTAGAACTGGTCAATTTTGTAAGCACAAGGAAGAACATTTAATGCAGGCAAAAATCAATGTGACTCCATGAGGAACACTTCTTGTTGGATTAATACAATTTCCTTCTGTGCCAAAATGACATACTTAGTAGATCCATCTGAAGTCAAAGTCAAATGACTTGACTTAATGAAGCTTTTCTTTTATTCTGAACTATATCCCAGTTAATAGCTTGGGAAAGGTAAACTTTCCTACCAATATGCAAAAGGTTGGCAATAGTTTTGGCCAATGGGGAAATTTCAAATAAATTCTACTAGAATGATCACCCAATACCTTTATATGTGATCTCAACAACATCATCACAAAAACGATGAGTAACTAACACTTACTGAGCCCTTACTATGTGCCAGGCATTATTGTATGGAACTCAATATGTATTAGTCCATTTATCCTATTTAAGAAACAGCATCAGGTACTCTTTAAAGGCGTGATCTCCTAAGTCTGCATTCAACTCTAGTTCTACAACTTAGCTGTGTGGTGCCTTGGGCAAGATATTCTCTCTGCCTAGGATGGCTCATTGGTGCAATTGGTGATAACAGTTCTTAGTCCTTAGAGTTGTTATGAGGATTAAACAAGTTATTGTTTATAAAATGTTTAAATAGTGGCTGTTCCTCAGCCAATGCTACATGCATTTTGTTAAATAAATGAAAAAACATACCACAAACAATAAATTGTTGATTATAGAGTAATGCTTAATAAGGAATTGGCCAAAGAATTGCTTTCAGTGATGAGTTCCAAACAGTGCCTTGTGATAGAAAATGATTGAGTAAGCAGAGTATAATACAGCAGAAGAAGTGCTGTGATCTCAGTGGGATGCTGGTTGAGCATATGTCAAGAACACAGGGCTGTAATTACTTAAAATACACAGGCACTAGGTTGCATTGATGGAAGAGTGTCAAAACTGCACTGACAGTGGGTTTAGTGCTTTTGCCTCTTTTCAACATACTGTAACCAATTTTGTTTTCTCTTCCTTTTATCCTCCCTCCCTCGCCTTCCTCTTCTTTTCTTCATTACTCCTTTTATTTAAGAAATAATAATTGCTGTCAAATTGTGCTTAATTTCAATGAACCTGACAGTAACCAGAGGGGAGGTGGGAGGGCATAATGGCAGGGGAGGGTTTTCAGGGACAATGATGAATGACACATGGACAAAACCGGGGGGGGGGCTGTAGGGGGGAGTGGTGAAGGGTAAATGCAGATAACCATGATTGAACAATAATAAAATAATTAAAAAATAAATAATGATTAGGAAAAAATTACCCAAGAAAAACAATACCAGTCTTTTTATTATTGAAAAACTATATGCTAGAGAAAATTGAGTTTGGATTCATAGGTTGTCTATATAGGATATTTTGTATTCTAAACAGAATTTTAAGGCATTCTTGTACCATGTCATCATTTAAGAAAAATCATGCAAGAAAATGAAACTAGACAACCAACTCTCACCATACACCAGAATAAACTCAAAGTGGATAAAAGACTTAAATATAAGTTATGATACCTTAAAATCCTGGCAGAAAACATAGGCAGTAAAATTTCAGATATCCCACATAACAATATTTTTGCTAATATATCTCCTAGTATAAAGGAAATAAGGGAAAAATAAACAAATAGGACTACATCAAATTAAAAAGCTTCTGAATGGCTGAAGATACCATCATCAAAATGAAAAGGGAACAGACTGTATGGGAGAACATATTTGCCAATGATACATTGGACAAAGGTTTAATCTCCAGAATATACTCAGTATAAAGAACTCATACAACTCAACACCAGGAAGACAAACAATCAAATTAAAAAAAATAGGCGAAGGACCTGAATAGACCCTTCTCCAAGGAGGACATACAGAGAGTCCTTAGATACATGAAAAAATACACAACATCACTAGCCAGAGAGATGCACAACATCACTAACCACAGAGATGCAAATTAAAACCACAATGAGATACCTCTTCACACCTGCCAAAACGGCTATCATTAATAAATCAACAAAGAAGTGCTGGTGAGGATGCCGAGGAAAGGGAACCCTAGTGCAGTATTGGTGGGAGTGCAGACTGGTGCAGCCACAGTGGAATACAGTATGGAGTTTCCTCAAAAATTTAAAAATGGAACTACCTTTTTACCCAGATATTTCTCTGCTGGGAATATACCCTAAGAATCCTGATACACCAATTCAAAGAACTTATGCACCCCTATGTCCATAGAAGCACTATTTACAAAAGCCAGGAGTTGGAATGATGAACAGATTAAAAAAACTATGGTACCTTTACACAATAAAATACTACACAGTAGAAAGAAAGAAGGAACGCCTACCTTGTACAACAACACGGATGGAAGTGGAGACTATCATGCTAAGTGAAATGCCTGTTGGTGAAAGATATATACCAGATGATCTCACTTATAAGAGGAATCTAATGAACAAAATAAATGAACCAGCAAAATAGAAGCAGAGGCATAGAATCACAGAACAGACTGACAGTGGTAAGATGGGAGGAAGAAGGGGGATACTATTTGAAAGAAGGTGAAGGGATTGGTCATAGGAAAAATATGAAAGACCCATGGATGATGGAAGTAGAGTCAGGATTGACTATGGAAGTGAGGGGTGGGCTGGACAGGGGGTCGAAGGAGGAATAATTTGAACTTTAACAACATAAATAATGAAACAGAAAAAGAAAAAGAAAAAGAGCTGGATGGGCTCTGCTTTTCGACCTACTGAACTTCCATGACACTTATGTTCTACTGTTGAACAGGGCCTTTGTTGCACCCTCAGGAGTGAAAACTGGATCCTGCCTTGGAAGGAAGATGTGACTCAATTTCTTGCACCATGAAAGACCTGTACCATTGTTGTACATTCTGTACATAAATCACCTCTATAGTCCTTCTCTCTATTGTCTCCCCTCTCAATTACTATTTTATTTTGGATTTCATACCTGTGAGATGCTTTCCTCTTTTTATGTTACATGGACTACTTTTGTCACCTAATCTCCTTTGAGGGCCTCCTTTTTAACCATGCTCTCTGTTCTCTTACATATTTCAAATAATTTAATCCTTAAAAGGACTTTTTGCTATACTTATTATTCTGCTCATTATTCAGTGAGGGGAACAGAGATACAGAAAAGGTCATTTTTTCCTGGCCATCCGACCAAGTAATGGTGAGCTGAAATTCAGACTCTGATCTTCTGATTGTACAATCTGCAGATCTTTTTCAAATCTGCTATTGAGTTCCACTGAAGGGATAAATACAGAAAAATGTGTTCAAATACAGAAGGATTTGCTGCTTTTGTTATAGAATAATAAAGAGTAGATCTCACGTGTTTTCTATTTCTCCAAGTAATATGTTCAAAGATAAAGTTATTTTCTCATCTTTGCCATTCTTTTTTTTCCTTTCTTAAACTTTCTAGACACACTCTGGAATTATTTGTTAATTTTAGATTATATTCATAATTCCTTAATATTTCTCTGGAATGTTTCATTATTTCCCTGGGAAGATGCTCTCAGAGGGTTGGTCTTTTTTCCTGACCTCTTAAGCAGATTAGTGCTTCTCTGATCTTCTACCTCCCAGGTGTACAGAAGCTTCAAAGCATCACCTCTCCATGTTCTGTCTCACAAAACAAAGCTAAGCAGTGCTTCTTTCACTTTGTCTCCTAGGAGTTCTAAAGGCTGAGAAGGCCATGAACATATTTCCAGTTAGAGTAACCTAATGGGACTTATTTTAAAAGCAAGCTTCTTGGAAGTCTTCTAAGTTTTATTTGCATTTGGTAATTTATTCTGTAATACAGAAGTTTTGTTGAAATGTAAAAATAGTATGTTACTCACATCTTCAAGAAAATGTGCATAACCAGATTCGTGTACCATGTTTATTCTGTGGATTTATGGTCCTGTCCCAAGGCTGAATGCTCTAGGTGATAGAAGCCCACTCTTTAAAAAGGCAGACCTCAGGAAGAGCTGTTTCATTCACAACCTGAACAACTATGTTATGGAAACCTGTTTGAGAATGCATTGGAACTGTAACTACAAAATGTGTAAGTGTGCATATGTGTGTTCCATAGACACTTGGCTTGATTTTAGAGAATATAAAAGACTGACTTTTAAATAAATATAATGCCAATATGTATTGTATTTTTATCAAAGCAATATTTTGCTTTGTTAAGATTTTAATTTGAAGTTAATTTGAGGTATTGGAATCATAATTATATCACTCGATTCTTAAGCAACAAACCTTGATGTCTTTCTCACAGAGACCTCCTAAAGACTTATTGTATAATTAGCTTTCCTTTTTATAGTCTTATAACATATCTGAATTTTTGACTCCTTTATATTTTCTTTCCTACTTTCATGATATCAGAATTCTTGTTTGTTTGTTTGTTTGTTTGTTTGTGCTGCCAGTGAGTTCTCAGATGTTTTCCCTGAACAGATCCCTCCAGCTCTCTCGTTCCCTTGCGTCTAGTTCCCCATCCATCTCTCCCATGCGGCTGGATGGAGTAAAATCCCTACTTAAGTGTACTGCATGCACTTTGAAAAGTGGATATTGGTTATTCAGTTTTGGATTGCAGACTCTTATAGAGCAATGGGTTGGTGCTATTCACTTATGTTATAGACAAGAGTGATATTGAGCTGTGATGACAATAAACATAAAATTCTGTTCTGGGATAAGCATTTTTATTATTAAAATGAGAATATAAAATACTGTAGTTCCCTCAAAAATGACTTCAGAAAAAGAGTGATAAATATTTCTGACTTGGCACAGAATCTGCTTATTTTAAACATTGCATGATAATCACCTCTAATGGTTAATCTGATACCCCTGGAAATGTTGAAATTTTACATTGATAATTTGTTTGAGAATTTTCCACATCTCTGCCAAGAATTTACCTTAGCTTAAGTTTTAAGGCTCTTGAAAGATCTTCTTTGAATAACAAGGGGCATTGTTGTAGAGCAGATAAAAACAAAAACTGGAGACTAACTGATGGTTTTATCGTTTATCACCTATGAGAACTTGAACAAATTTAATATTTCTGTGCCCTAGTTTTATAGGATGATAATAGTTCCTACTACAGAAGATCATTGTTTAGGTTAAATTAGTGATACATATTTAAAGACTGTAGAATAGTGCCTGACACATTGCAAGTGCTGTGTGCTATTAATACTGTTCTCATATTATTTTATCATCTTCTGAATGAAACTGTTCATCATTTTATAGTTATAATATATCTTTCACACTTTGTGGCTTTTTTCCTTCCTCCAGCTTTCATCTATTTTGCTTCTTCAGCTCATGCCTCATTATTATGAAATAAATGCCTGCCACCTATATTATTGTATATTCCCTTTTCTCCTAAAACATGTAAAATCAGTGAAAGCAGAGTATGAGCTGAATATTGTAATTATCCTTTCCATATTGCATTTATTAGTCTGCTGCATGGTGATAGGTGCTTTGCTTATTAACAAATTTTTCATCATCATCATTGTTATTATCATCCCATGATCATGACTTCACCATATCTAACATTAATTGAGTAATTAGGACCTGCCAGGAGCTACTGTAAGTATTTGGAGTTATAGAATCATTTAATTTTCACAAAAACCACATGAAGGAGGTAATATCTTCAGTTACAGATGTCAAAATGTTGTAGGCATGGTTATTCTCTTGTTTCTGTCTTAACCTTTGCACTGATGCAGAGCACCATTGTAGCTGAAACTTCCTTAAAGACAATCCACTCTCCTTTCTCTGAATGCTCAGAAGATGACAAATGACTATTGATTTTCCTTATGACAACATCAAAGATCATTTTAGGGAGTACTAAATGTCTAATGCTTGGACACATGACCATTCTGATTGGTTTTGGCAAGTACTACATTAGAGGGAGAAGCATGTACAGCACAAATTGTGATGTAGAATGAGAACAAGTTCCTGTATGTGGTTACATATAATGCTTCCTGAACTGATCACATGGAGGAGGACTAGTAGTGATGAATTGGAAAAAGAAGATGACTTCTAGTATTACCCTGTGGTAGTTGGGGCCAGCCAGGTGCAGTGGGAGGAGAAGGCTTGGCATTTCACAGAGACAGATGCTTGAATGGATTTTGCAGGTGGTTTTATGCTGGTTCATGGTGGGCTCATTGGCAGATCTTTCCCTTGACTCTCCAGTTCATTCCAGGCTCTGAGGTGACACTGTGTATCTCTACTGGCAATATACATACAATGACATTGCCAATATTTTACCACTTCACATTAGAGTATATTTTTATTTATTTTTGACCTGATTTGAAGACAGCAAGTTTTTTTTATTTTCACTTAAATTTTTTAGAGAGCCAGTTTATGGTTGACATTTACTTGATTGTAGTATGAATCTGACATTAAAATGCTAAGGTAAGAATAAGCTTTTAGTAAATTAAATCAGCAACCTGCTCTTCTTGATTTAAAATCTAATGTCCAATATTTTAGACCAAAATAATAAAAGCTAACACTTGCTGAGTAGTCACAGAATGTCAGTGTTTCAGACGCTTTATCTAGATTGTAGCTTTTAATTGTCACAGCAATCCAACAAGGTAGGAACTGTAATTGCCCCATTTTACTAGTGTAGAAAGCCCAATTTGGGGTAGTTAAATAACTTGCCTGAGGCTACTCAGGAGTCAGAAGGTAGCCAAGTAAGATTTGCATCCAGGCTTCTGTCTCTGGAACCCAGGCTTTTAACCGTGATACCACCTCCTCTGACAGCCATGTCTAGCAAGGTGCTGCGTTACACATGCTTTTTCTACAGCTGTCAAGCACAAGAAGAACCAAAGCTTTTTTTGCAAAGACACAAAATTATAACTTGAAGTTGTTTTTTTTTTCTGCGCTCTCTGCTTTTTATTAGCTTGAGAATAGGAGACATAAGTTTTTATTTTAATTAGTAACATTGAAATGCATTAAATAGAATGTGTAGAGGCAGCTGTGTATTCTCACTTTGACTTGAAAACTACATTCATTGATATCTTTTTAGTCTTTGGAAGGAAATCTATTGTCCTTTATAGCTGCTACTGCTCTGAACCCTTTTGATAATTGTCCATGAAAGACTCTGCTTGCTCTCTTTTCTTTGGGAAAGTAACAATGGCATACTGTACTTCACAGGTGCAAATATGAAATGATTTGCTCCATCATTTAGTTTGCTTAATTTACAGCTTTTATGTTTAATTATGTCTATTGTTAATAGATTGGATATTGAGGATCCAAGAAAGATGATATTTTGAATCAGCTTTGTAATGTCATTGAGTAGGTCTTACACTGCAGGATACTTAAATCTTTTCTCCCATTGTGACAGTTTGGATATCCTCAGGGGTTCCGAGCTATCTTCAATTATGCCAGCTGTCTGAATGTGGAATGTAAAACCACTATTACAGTGGGGAATTAAATATTATTTGGCTCAATTTTACCTTTCTAGTCAAAAGTGAATAGCATGTTCCCACATATGCAGTGAGAGTAGACAGATGCAGCATGTGCAAAAATGCTGTTGGTACAGTTTTACTTTCAAAGCATTTATGATTTGGAGAGAACACCCATCTGCCACTAATAAGTTGAGTAACCTTGGGCATGTTTCTTTACTTCTCTGGGTTTTTATTTCCTTACCTATAAAATAAAGTGGCTATCCTAAATCTTTTGTTAGCCATTTTGGATAGGAACATGAATGTTTTATGATCTTGGGAATTTTTATCATTCTCACCTCTGTGCTGCTTCTGCTCCCACAGCCTGAGGCAGCCTCAGGTCAGCACCACCTAACACTCATCACCTCATGACTAGTTTCTGCATGGGTGGACAGCTATCGGCCAACTCACTGTGATCTCAGATTTCCCCTACACCCTTACCCTTGGAGAGGCATGAATACTGAGAGCTTATCTGGAAACCCTTCAGAATGAATCTGCTAAGAAGATAGGATTTTCCCTTTAGAGACTGGTATGCAGTAAGCTTCCAAGGAATAGTTCTCATTTGGAAGAGCTTTACTTAGTATTTTACAGATAGGTAAATTAGATGGTTGTCTTGGCTGTGGAGACCTGGGGGTGGTATTTACATTTTTGAGCCCATAAAGACTGCTTTAGTTTATTTTTAAAAACTAGCTTAGACTACTCATAGTTTATTATACTGCTCATTTTTATCACTATGCATAGGCATGAGAGATCTGGAAATTTAATCAATGGGAGCAGAATTTTATGGGAGTAAGAAAACTCTGTGGAACATTTATGACTGAGAAGTTTAAATCTTTTTTTTTTTTCAATTAGTCAATGAACATGGTTATATCTGGATCTTGCTAAATCCCAGTTATGTTCATTCATTTATTTAATAAATAGGAAATTGTGCACCAAGCATGTTAGCATTTTTCTAGGCCTGGGAACAAAGAAGTGAACAAAATAGACAAAACCTTTGACATTATAAGATATACCCAGAAGAATTCAGCACTGATGTAGGAACTGACTTTTATTTTTATGTCTATATAATCATCCCTTCACTTTGATTCTTTTTTTATTATTGGAATTTTATTGTGTCACAAAAACTTAATAGATAGTGCTAGGAAATAGATTTATTAGTGTAATAATCAAAATGTGTTCACGTGGTGGCCTCTCACTTTCTCATACTGTGGCAAAGAACATAAGTTGAGGACATTGCTGTAAATATTCAGCATCAAACACACTGCTGACCTAGATAATAAGCTAATCATAAATGAATATCACTGGGTGAATTTTAATTTGTTCTGTTAGTAGATTTGACAATGGCAAGTGATTGAGAGAGAGGGTAGGATGTGAGGATTTCCCTCGGGACTTGGGCTAGAGGGTAGAGAGAAGGACTACCTACTTGTGTTTAGAGAAGAGAGAAGTACAAGTAAATTCATAGGTGCACTGCATAAATCATTCATTTGGAAGCTGAGAAAGCACAAGTAGCTGAAAGATTTCAAATGAATTGACAGAATTACACAGAAAGTTACTGAGAAATTTTTGGTTCTGAAGGGATAAAGCACCAAGTGTCTAGTTCTAAGAGGGCAGTCTTGAGCTTTAACTCAGATGATCTCTGTTTCTTGTTTTCACCACCACCCGCCACCCTAAAATATAGTCTAGGTCTTATGCAGTGTGGTCTCTATTTATGCTTTGGCAGGAATTTTTGGAGTAAAATTTATGGGTCCCCTCTCATCCTCTCTTCATCTCCTTATTTTCTGGAGGGAAAACGATAAAAGGATTAATGAAGATGATTGCTCGTTTCTTGAAGAGTAGTTCTTTCCCATCCAAAATTTAGCTCTGCTCCTTTTTTGGCATTATGTGTGGGTAGAAATCTCAGTGTGTGCTTTTAGCGTCGTTGGCCTTTGGGATGTGCAACTGCACACGATGTGGCACTCGTCACGATGCTCTGCCCAGCACAGATGCGTCTAACCTGCTGTCTGGACATGTGAGGATCGGAAAGGTGATGTGCTCAGCGTTCTGTTACAAGCTTAGTTTTCTAGACACTTCAAAAGCCACAAATGAAAAACCTTCTCCTGCCACCTGAGGCTTCTTTTACTCTTTCATGGGCGTTCAGAGATGATCAATAGGGAATACTCTCAAAGCACTTTGAAGTTGGAACTGTTGGACTCTGATAAGTTTGGAAAGCTCTGCAAAACAGCAGGCTCTTTAATTTCTACTTGTAATCATATTGGAAATGTACATGATCGAATCAATTATCCCTCAAAGCTATCCCAATAAATATTTTATGCTCATTCATTCAATAGTCAAGGCCAGTTCTCTGGCAGGCATTAGTGTGGGGTGGTGGGAATAGAAAATATCTTCAAAGAGCCCACATTTTTGAAATGTAGGAAAAAAGAAACAATTAAAATACATTGTCCTAAACACTATATAGAACTATACACAGAATACCATAAGTATTATGTGACACATAGATGTTCATAATAGTTTTTCTTTTTCATCAGGAAATGGTTAAATGTTTCCAATATTCTTGATTAAAAGGTATTTATCATAGAATTTATGATATAAAAGGAATTTATCATAGAAAGACTTATTTTAAAATATGATAATTAAAAGGATATGTTTCAGTTTCTAGAATTGTCATTATTTCAAATATTCTATTTTCCAGGAATTTCTTTTTACAATTATATTTTATTGATTGTGTTGTTACAGTTGTCCCAATTCTTCCCCCTTTTGCTACCCTCCACCCAACTACCCTGCTCCCTCAAGCAGCCACTACCCCACTGTCCATGTCCACGGGTCCTGCATATATGTTCTTTGGCTACACTCTTTCCTGTGCTGTACTTTACCTCCCCATGACTATTCTGTAAGTACTAATTTGTACTTATTAATCCCTTTACCTTTTTTTCCCATCCCACTGAGACTCTTCCCATCTAGCAACCATCAAAATGTTCTCTGTATCTATGATTCTGTTTCTGCTCAACTTGTTTGCTTTTTGGATTCAATTGTTGAGAGATATGTATTTGCTATCATTTTATTGTTCATATTTTTATCTTCTAATTTTGGATCAATAAAGAATTGTTTTGTTTGTACCTTGCATTTATAATAATTTCTGGCACATAGTAAAAGGTAAATAAATAGTGAATGAATAAACAAATTATTCTTAACTGAAAAAACACCACCATTAGAATTTGATTATAGAATCATAACAGAAAGCATTACCTGGAGTTTAAACTCAGGGCGTTACCCTGTGCAGAGAACTAGTAAGGCCAAGGCCAAAGTTTCCTTCCTTATGTGAGCAAGTTAAATTTGTGACATGGAATGCAGCATGACAAATATAATTAGAAATTTAGGTTTTTCAGGCCATAGATCAAATTTTAGACAGTTGGGAGGAGCCACAGGATTCTAAAACTCAAAGCAATTAGAACAAAGGCTGAAACAGGAAAGAGACAGAATGTGCCTTAAACCTTGTCAGGAAACGTCTTGAGTTTTAGAGCCCAGTCTGTGCTTACCTGCCCACACCACCTTCCTGAAATTGCCTCCTGACTGGCACAGCTGCTTTAGTAAACTGATGTGGTTTGGACCACCCTCCTGTGCATACCTGGCTAGATTTGAATATGTTCCTGACCTGCCGACAGTTACCTATCCTTCTGTGCCTACCCTGGTGTCAGAATTTGAGGTATGTGAAAGCAGAGACTAAAGCCACTAGTAGGAAGAGCTAAATCAGGAAAGTCATGGCTGAACATATAGAAGGAAGCAGAAAGTGCAATAAAAAGAATAGAGAGTTAGGGAGGAAGAGCAGAGATGCCATGTGAATGAGAGAGAACAAACACAGTTGGGACAAGGTTGCCTCATCCTCTGATGGTGTTTTTTACCCATTGCCTGTGTCCTTAGAATTACCTCTTTCTCATCTCTCTCTCTCTCTCTCTCTCTCTCTCTCTCAAATTTTGGTTAGGGATAACTGCAGTTTTGTTCTTTTCAACCCATCCAAAAGCTAATTAAAATATTCACAATTGCTAATTTGTTGCTGCTGAGATGGAATTAATCAAGGGAATCATGTGGGTCAGAGCATTTCCACCACTACATTTTGAAGAAAATATTTTATATCTCTTCTTCTAACTGCACTCTGCACCAGTATCTACCTACCCCTGTCTGTGAAGTGGCCTCCCTGACCTGCCCATCAAACTCTATGTTTCACTATCATGGCAATCAAAAAAGCTTTGAAATTCTTTTTCCATACCACTCTGTCTCTATTCTTCACAAGACAGTAGGCACCTAAGGGTCAAGTTGTGAATTATTTATTGTTTCTCTTTTATTCGCCAACATTGTGCCACAAAAATGCCTCACTCCGTGTGCATTCTGGATGCACGCTTGCTGAAAAAAAAAAATCTGTACCTGTATGTAGAAAGGACACTCTTTGTTATTGAATATACTGATTTAAATAATTTACTTTTCCCCCAAACAGCCAGGTTTATGTATAAACAGACAACAGTGAATGTATAGGATGTGATAGGGCTGTGGCATAAATGAATGATCTTTTAACTGGATAGAAAGACAAGAAAAGAATACAACAAAGTTGCAATTAAATTTGATTCCCACAGCATCCCTGACCACTGCTTTTTGTATTTATAGTTGAAACATTGTTGGGAAAAATTTGAATACTGAATACTGAAAGTCTGCTGTTCAGACTCCTTTTATCTTTTATTAGTAGTTTAATGGTTTCCTTGCACACTAGGGTGTGATACTCTGTATTTGGATTTTACTATTTCTGGTGTCATAACCACTTTCACTTTTATGTTGCTGCCTCAAAACCAAAGTCCAGTTAGTCTTCAGAGTAAATGAGCCTTTCATGCAGTGACTGGGCTGTCAGAGGTGTGCTGCGGTGTCAGCAAGAGCTGGTTTGCAGCCACGCCGTTGTCGTGATTGCAGGGTCCTAGAGGGGTTTGTGGAACAGATCCCCTCATGGCAGGCAGTGTGCATGTGATGGCTCTCTTGGTTTTCAGAAAACATCTGGCTCAGTGGTTCTTGACTCTTCTGTTCAGTGTCATGTTTGACATATTTTGCATGACAAGACATGTGGATAATTCAGAGTAACTTTGATATCTAGACACATTGGACTTCAAGTTTAGTCAAGAAAGTGGCACATCCAGAATTGAACATTTTAATCCAAAATTTTATGTAATTATCTATTGTGTACATAATTTTTCTTGTAAAGAACATTTATACAATACATTTATTTAATTCAATTATAATATTTTATAAACTCTTTAAATATAATTTTTAGTAAATGTTACTTTTTCAATTATATTCTCAATTGAAGAGACAAACATTATTAAATATTTGGTCATTCTTGTTACCGAGCAAACAGAAGGTCCGTTATTGTCCGCCGCCTTATGGAAAGATGCCTCTCAAAGCCAGAGATTTGTGAAAAGGAAAGGAAATGTTTATTTAATACTATACAGAGTTGAAGTAGCAACTTAACTTCTTTAAAATAGCAAAGTCCTTTAGGATACCCACAGACACCCACAGTGCTTCCTATCTCCCTCTGCCCTAAGTCAGGGTACCGTACTTGCAAGGAAGAGAAGCACACGTCCGGGATCCAGGCTCTTGACACCGTCAGCTGTGTCCTCGTCCAGGCAGGATCTCTAATTAATCCAAAGCCATGGGGCACCTTCTCATGGCCCACTGGCAAGAGTTCTTTCACCCTTCTTCCAGGCAGTCTCTCTTGCTCCCAGGCCACACAGCCAAAGGGAGCACCCCAAAGCCGCGTGGTCCCTCCTTCTACCAAAGCTGTGGGGAAGGGGTCCCCACTCTGGAAAAGCCACGTGGCAATTCTCTGCTAAAGCCACATGGTGATTTTCCCTCATGGAGCTGCGGGTCCTGCTCTCTGGTGGAACCGCATGTATCTCTCCAATGGCTGCCGCGTCTCTGTTTTTAAATACTGGCGCCAAACCTCCTCTGCAGCCCCATTTCTGACTCCTCCTACAATTGGTTACACCTGCCAGCATTCCCGTATATTTCCAAGGTTATTGGGATGCCATCATGAGTTTGGGCAGGCGTGTCTT
>PVKU01006387.1:34611-105095 GCA_004027475.1 Anoura caudifer
CTTTCCATCCCCCCTGGCTCAGAGCATGGCCACAGCTGTTTAACATATCTATGAAACCAGTTAAAGGTTATAGATATGTTAAATGACCATTCTGGAGGTTATCTGCAAAACCATTGCTATGCAAAACAACTCAATGGCCCTGCTCCATTTGTCCCTTCCCCCAACTCATACCTGTGGGGGAGGGGGTGAGGACATCTTACATGTCTCTCTAACATTTCCTGGACACCGTGAGTTTTGGGCCCCATTCCAACTCCCTTTTTGGGGCCCCCCTCTTGGCTGCACCCTGTTACATTCTGACTAATTATTTAATTTAATTTTTCACCCAACTATTTTTGTTGAGGTAAATACATACATTGGTAATGAATTGAGAATTTTGAAAACAATGTCTTTCACATGGGATAATGAATATTCAACTATGCACTAGAACACTGCATATTAATATGAGAAAGAAACAAAAATAAATGAATTCGTATTGAAGGGGAAGGAGGACAATGCTATAAATGGGGGTTTTAAACACTCAGGTTTTCAGTAATTTATTGTTATCATTTTATCAGAAGGTGCTTGACATTTTTATTTTTGATTTGTATATTGCGTATGTATCTCCACATTGCAAATGTCTATATATTTCCATAGTTGCTAATCATAAGGACATGATATCTTTGAAAGTTATCCAAAGACTTTTTTTACTTAAAATGTTTAAATACAACTTTAATCTCATTTCATTTTCCTTTCATTAGCAGATTTAGCTAATTTAATAGATTTTTTCAAAAGTTGATTTGTCAAGGAATACTGCTACCACTCTGTGATAGATTAGTAATATCTGATTCACAAAATTAACAGCTCTTCCTTCATATGAATTTGATTTTTTTTTAAATTTAGTATAGAAGAAACCTGTCAGAAGGAAAACACTTGGACTATAGGAAGCAATCGGTGGTAACAATAGCCACCATTTATTGAAAGCTGACTCTGTGCCAGGCGCCTTATTAAATGGTTTACATGCAGCAGGTTGTTTTATCTGCACAACAAACTCAGGAGATTTGTGCTATTATCTCCATTGCACAGAAGAGGTAACAGGTGTGGACAGTTAAGC
Organism: Anoura caudifer; assembly: GCA_004027475.1. Lineage (NCBI taxonomy): Eukaryota > Metazoa > Chordata > Mammalia > Chiroptera > Phyllostomidae > Anoura > Anoura caudifer. Next base: position 35,702 of record PVKU01006387.1, read on the forward strand.
ATCTTGCCAGGAAACACTTATCTAGTAAATGGTGGATTGAGTATTTAAATAGGTCTATTTAATGCCAAACCTTAGGCTGGTAACCACTGTACTATATTTTAGGAGCCTGCTTCAGTAGTGATAGTTTGATGACAATAAATAATGTGATGTATTTGTGGTACTTTACAGTGGATTAGAGTAAGACAAAATTAAGTATTATTAGAGTTTGAAAAAACATCTATAGAATTTCTACCTTTTGACTTCAAATAAGCATTTCTGTTTTTAAAGTGTTTTATTCTCTGTGTATTTAAACTACATTTTCTAGAGAAGTTAGTTTTAAATGCTTAAAATATTGTCTCTAAGTTATATAGTCGTGCAGCCTTCCTTAATTCTCCATCCACTTGTTCCTATTCTTATTCTTAAATACTATAGCTCATGGAAGATGGCAGAATAATCACCATCTGTTCACAGAATTCTCTCAATGAGAGAAGAAACTGTTTTCTCACCTATAACAGAAAGTTTCTACTATGATACTTCCTTCTGTTCCAGGGTGCTAACCTGCCTCCCCTGAGCTGCATGGGGCTCAGGAAGGCTATGAATGTGGCCCCAACACAAAATTGTAAATTTACTTAAAACATTATGAATTTTTTTGTGATTGTGTGTGGCAATGCATTTAATGTGTGGCCTAAGACAACTCTTCTTAGAGTGTGGCCCAGAGGTGCCAAAAGTTTAGACACCCCTATACCTCCTAAAGTGGGAGGAGGAAAGTTTCCCATGTGCTTTCAGCTACTTGTGTACTTGGTATCTCTCCCTCTTCATCTTTCTTTACATCACATAATTGTTCCTATTATCTGGTTTCTTTCATCTTATAAATTTAATTAAGATGTTTGTATCCTTACATTTCTTTCCTCAACATTGCTTCCTGCTCAACTTACTCCGGAATCTCTCAACTGCACTTTAGTAGGGATTTGTAGGTAAAGTAACCTGCAGTTTTTCTAATTACCACTCATTCCTTCCTTAATCTTTTATTATCTGGTTTCAACCCAAAGCACTGCAACCAAATCATTCTTACAAAGGTCATTGCTTCTCTGTAAATAGACAAATCCTACTTCCTGTTCTTTGTGCTCATTCTACTTAACCACTCAGAAACCTGTAGCGTTATCACCCGTCTAAGCCTTCCACATTCAGTAAGCATTCTGTAGATGCCCTTTATGTGCAAGACCTTAGCTTTAGAAGATGGATAAAACCCCGATGTATGTACACTTGGAATTACCATTTAAATGGAGGAAATAGAGGAACAAACAATTAAAGTACAAGGAGATGAGTACTGTAATGCAATTGTTTGCCAAGTAAGACACTGTCGGGGAAAGACATTGTGGGGTAATTTACTCAGTAGGAATTTCGGGCAGATTAAATAGAGTTGGTAACCAGCATAGTGTGTTTTGGAAATAGTGTGGTTCAACTTCACATTGCCTGCGGTTAGGATGGAGGTAGATTTTAATGAAAAGTTGGAAACAGTTCAGGGCCAGATTGTACTGATGTGAAACATTTTCTATTGTCTCTGTTCCTCCCCTTTGATTCGTGTTTTCCTTGGTTGACTGCCATTTTTTTAGACTACCCCTCAATAATTTTCTATGATATGGTATCCTTTCTTACCCTGTTGCAGGTGAAGTTATCTACTTCATGTCTTTAACCATTACGTTAGGGACCTCCAGTTAACTACTATCTGTAAATCTCTCCCTGATCTCCCTTCTGAGCTAACGATGTGAATTTCATCTTTTGCTGTATACCAATACAGCTCATATCAAATATGATAAAAATCAAAGCATAATATTAAAACTCTTTGCTCTTTCTGTATTCTCTATCCCATTCAATAATTACCACTTTTTTTTCTTTTTTTGATTACCAAGAGGAGGAGTTATATTAGATTTTCCCTTCTCTCTCTCAATAATCTTGACAGCCAATCAGTCATTTTTCTGAAATACTTGCTATGTCTAACCCCTTATTTTAATACTTACCTAGTTCGTACCGCCATTATTTTTACCTAAACCATCCTATAAGTATTTTAATGGTTATTGCACTATGTGGAGCCTCTTCTTTATCTTTTATACTTTTCTACCAGATTTATCAATATAAAACTATTCTTTCTGAAATTTTCCATATTACTTAATTTTGTACAAAATAAAACCCAATGTTGACATGGGTCTCCATTCTTTTTAACATGGAAATTTTAAAAAGTCTCCATTCCAGAGACTTTTTAAAATCTTGCTATGACTCATCTTTCTGGCCTTAAATCATCTGCATGACCACCCCTACTCTACATTCCATCAATTCACTGAATCTGCTCTTTGATTTCCCCAAGGATTCACTCAATATTTAACATACCCACCTCCTCACCTCACTTTCTCTTTATAAAATGAACTTCTATTTTTTTATGGCCCAACTATGTACCTTCCTGCATAACTACAATGGAAGACTACTGGTCTTTGGTATTTTTTAGCATGGTTTGGACCTCTGATAATGTCCATGTATTCTGTCTTCCTTCAAAATTGTTGATTTATCTGTTTCTCTAATTAGATTTTAAATTTCTTAAACATATACTTCATATGCTTTGTACCTGTTTTGGTTATAGAATAATACTTTGTGGTTGTATTACTTGAGCATTGTGAATTCAAATGCAACATCCTATTCAAGTTTTAGTGTTCTTTGTGTTGACTAAAGGTATCAATTATTTGGAGATTAAGATTGTATGTGATGTATTTAACTGTTAAGTATCTCAAGGACAAGGATTTAACTATATTTAAAATCAGCTACTCCCAAGAATGCTGGTTATACATATATTCAAATATTTATTCTTTAATACCTCTGACCTCAACTGCCTTATGATTTTAGTAACAATGAGGAAGAGACAGCTTCTTTGAAACCATGCATATTTATGATTCCCTTGAATCTCCTTTTCTCTTCTCACCATGTAATCAGTCTGATTTAGCTGACTTGACCAAAGGCTCTCAAAAACTTTGGACTTTCGTTTATCATCATACTTATTTCTCAATTTGTACTGTATACTTCAGTTTCCTTCATTAATTAGATTGTCACTAAAATCAGTAGTTGTATTCAGCTTGTGTGTGTGTATGCACATATATAAACAATGAAAGATAATGTGGTTTATATCACTATGAAATTCTGAAGTTAACCTTTATTTAGCAGTTTAAAAATACCTACAATGCATAGCCTTTTTGCCGAGTCATCACCTCACCCCATTTTCCTGATGTTTCATTCCATTGGACAGAAAGTGACTCATGTAAGCAACGAAGCACTGGCTCACTGCCACCACTGAAAACTTTCATTAAATGTTAAGGGCCTCATTCTCATTGAATAACACAAACACAGAATGGGTGGTTTTCGGTGCTAAACTTGTTGCTTAAATTTCATTATTTTTCTTGAATTTAGTAGTTCCTTTTTTATTTGAGTATAAAACTGATTTAATTAGGACTGCAACTTCATTTTTAAGTGGAAAAAAGTATTAAACTCTCTGGATGAGATATGTATTGATTACCAAATATGCATATGATCCTTCACATTTCTTATATTTTTTTGGAATAATGCTAATTGTCTAGCTAGTGGGCTGTGACAGTGATCTTTGTCTCCTTTAGGCCAGGACATTTAAAAACTTATGAGACCCTTGATCATGGACGATTCTTGGTAGGATTGTGGAGCCACAGGTTGGGCCCATCATAATCGCCATGCCTTCTCAGAGAGCTGGGGGACCTGTAGCAGAGTTAGAAAGAGCCACATAGATGTTAGAAGTTTATTACTGTAACTCAACAAAGCCTACCCTGATTAATACATGCGCTTTGGTGGTAATCATGGTGCTCTGCAGAAGCGTCCTGTGCTAAGGTAGGGAAAAATAGAGAGGAGCAAGTGCAATTCATAACGTTATTGCTTTAGGGACCACATCATCACCAGGTTCAAAACATATGTGAGTGAGGAAAGGCAGGAGCTAGAGGTTAGGAATCAGGGAGGCCTGGGATCGACTCAGAAAAGGAGTGTGAAGTAGGTGTGAAAGAAATGAGAAAATTCTGTGAACAGAGTAAGGTTCACAAACTTGACACTGCTAATAGCAGAGTAATAGGTCAGATTATTTGGTGTGCTAGTATTAGGGAAAAAAATGCTTAAGGCTTGTTACTTTAGAGTTACAGTCTTCACAGCCTATTTTCCTCTCCAGTAAGGCCAACGATATATACTTTGTGGGGCAGCCTGGCTTACCTCCATCACGTGAGTGTCAAGAGACTGGGTTATTTTTCTCCAATATTTTATGTTTGGTTTACTTTATTACTTCATTGAGGATTTTCTCTTCAAAATAGCTCTTAGTAATTTTATATTACATGTTGATGAGTTGGACTTTCTGAATTAACCAACTCATGGACAAACTAGTTCTTAAATATTTTTGTAGTAAAATGTCTTTTAGGCCTTTACATTCACTAAAAAAACTCCATCTGACTCCATCTAGTATGTATTTTCAAGCTTAAAAATGGAAGGTCATATGTTTTTGTTTCCAATGCAATAGCAGTAGCATATCCATAATTTTGATAAATGCATTGCAGTCTTGCCATGTCTGGCATGGTTTGATTATCATTTTGAACCACATTTTAGATAACTAGAGACTGCATATTTGAAAAAATGGGGGAATTAAACAACCAGATAAACTTTTAAAACTGAATGCTGTGATTATCAAGAAATAATTTGGAAGACATTATTTAACTCTAATATAAATCATTCAGGAATCTCTAAATTCTTTAAATGGGTTGACATTCCTTGCAGCATTTAAAATATTTCCTTACTCAAAGCAAAGAGAAATTGGTAACTGAAAATGAGCCAATGACTTTAGCAGCCTGGTAGTCATTAGTGATCTTAGCAAAGATGATTTGGGTGAAATGGTGGGGAAAAGAAACTAGATTGGAATATATCTGAGAGTATTGTTAGAAGAAATGTGGCTATGAAAAGGAGTTATTAGGTGGTGGTTAGAGATGGTGAAAAATTGAACTTTGAAAGATAAGTTATTTGTGCATATGTTGTTTTCTTTTATTGTTTATCTTAATTATTCTTGAACTAAGTTCCACTTGCAAGGGTTAACATTACCTTTAGTTAGTGGCTGTCATTTCTACTACTCTTGCAGAACTGCAAAAGCAGTAGAATAACTTTATGTCTGTTCTTATTTTAATTTCAGCTCAGTGTCTCTCTGTAGAGAGGGGACAGTCTATTGTATTCTCTCACATTTCTTACAAGATAGCATTCAGAAACATCCACAAACTAAAATGATTTAGTCTGCTGTAATTCCCTAATAATATTTAAGGAGTCTATTCTGATTTTGACTTGCTTCATAGTGGCTTATTCTCCAGATGACAGCCCTAGCATCAATGGAAAGAACATCACAGTTCAAGTGCATAGCAGCTGTCTGATTTGAGGCAAATTTCTTCTCTGAGCCTGTTTCTCATCTGTTAAATGGGAATTATCATTATCTATCTTTCAGGATTGTTCTGATGACTGAATGAAATAATATATGTTAACAACTAAGTTGAGCGTCATACACTCAATGAATGATATTAATAGTGTACTTTTTTTTAGCATACCGTTACTTTCCCTTTCATTTATTTAAATTCAAATATCAGTCTGTGGTCTCTGTACTTTTCTTTTTGATTCTGTAATGGTGATTTTAAAACAAAACTGGCATAAACAAGAAAGGTCAATGAAGCATTGTGGGTAACTGGCTGTACCTTCTCTTATAGCAAGTATGTTTAATTAGGGAAGCTGCTGCTTCAAGACCTCTGAGGCTAGCACCAATTTTCCTCCATCCTTTCTTCTTCTACTAATCAGAATATATTCCTATTCCAATTTGCCTACACACAGTATATAATTTTTAAACACTGCAGACTAGGCAAATGAAATTGAGTCACAAAGGATAGGATGGACGCTGTACCAGCAGTCAGGGAAGCGTTTCTTAATTGTACTTTTAGGTTCTATTAAGTATCTTGAAATGTCAATGACAAATCACTACTGATTTATAAATGCTTAAAACACATGTTCTAAGAGAAAAATGTAATTTGCTTTTGACTGACAAGATAATTTTATTTATAAATGAAGGGAAGTGTGTATTTCCAACTAACATCTTGATAATTCTATTTACATTTGTTAAAACATTGTGTTGTCCTGTATTATGACATGAAGAGAATTTGTATTAATAATTTAACTTCAATTGGATGCTTTCCAATGTTGCACTTAGGTACCTACATTATTAGAAAAATCAGTTTTTGAAAATATTTTTCCCCCTATACAACTTTTCCATTAAAAAAGAGCATGTAAAATTCTAAATTTCTAAAGTTAAGAGTTTTGATTAGTTATAAGGGTAATAAATATAAAGTATTAAGAAATTTTTTGTGAAACATTTTAAAATTGGAATGTAACATAATAGGACTATTATGTTACCTATTATGTTCTTGTATCTGTATGTTTTAAAAAAATTAAAGTACCTTTTACCTACCTTTTCTGAGACTCACTTTTTTATTATATTTTCTCCATTACCATTTAGTTCCCTTATACATGCCTCCCCCCATAATCACCACACTGTTGTCCATGTCCCTGGGTTATTTTTCTTTTTTGTTCAACCTCTCCACCCCCTCATCTCCCCTGCCCCTTTAGCTGTCAGCCTGCTCTCTATCTATGTGTCTGTCTCTATTTTCCTTGTTTAGTTCAATTCGTTCATAGATTCTATATATAGGTGAAATTATATGGCATTTGTCTTTGACTGATTTATTTCACTTAGCATGATATTCTCTAGATCCACCCATACTGTTGCAAAGGGTAAATTTTTTTCTTTTTTTATAACCGAATAGTATTCTATTGTGTAAATGTACCATAGGTGTTTATCCACTCACCTAGTGATGGACACTTGGACTGCTTCCATATTTTGGTGATTCTAAATAACGCTGCAGTGAATATGGAGTGCTTATGTTCTTTTGAATTAGTGTTTTGGCTTCCTTTGGATATATTCCCAGAAGTGGGATTGCTAGGTCAAAAGGTAGATCCATTTTTAATTTTTTGAGGTATCTCTATACTGCTTTACAAAGTGGCTACACCAATCTGCATTCCCACCAACAGTGCAAAAATGTTCCTCTTTCTTCACATCCTCTCCAGCACGTGTTGTTAACTTATATGATGATAGCCATTTTGACAGGTATGAGATGATATCTCATTGTGGTTTAATTTGCATTTCTCTGATGATTAATGATATTGAGTGTTTTTTTTTTTAAATATATATTGTCTTACTGCCATCTGCATACCCTCTCTGGAGACGTGTCTACTCAAGTCCTTTTTATTTTTTTTTTTGTGTGTGTTGAACGTTGTAAGCTCTTTATAAAGTTTGGGCAATTAACTCCTTGTCAGAAGTGTTAAAGGACTAAAGGGGTCCATTTCCTGCACACATCTAAGCCCAATTAAATGCAAACAAGAGTTTCCAGCCGAGAAAACAATGGTTCATTTTAAATAAACTGGTGCCACACTGAGTCACGTTTGAGCCCAGGCTTAAAGAACTGGCTCTCCAATAGCTTCCAGGAAATGAGTTATATAGGGGAAAAGCCATTAATAATGGTGGCTAAAGGAGTTGGGGTCATGGGCTGTACTGACTGGTTAGAGTGGTCCCTAGAAAGGGACTGGAACTTAGGTGGGTCTTCCCAGCATGACCTGGAATGTGTGGGTTTTTGACTTTGTGCATGGAAATTTCCATAACATGGGTCCATGTGATTTTGAGAGTACGTTTATTGAAACTGGGGGCAGTGAAACAAAGGAAGGGTTTAAGATAGAAGAGACAAGATCATAACAGCAGAAGTGAGGCTAGGTGGAGCTGCCTTGGTCCTTGGGAAATATGAGGAAGAAAGGTCACCTTGGCCCTTTAGAGAGAAAGTCATAGAGGCAGAAGAAGTGAGCCAGGTGGGCCGAGGCAAAATGAGGGGTTTGGGAGATAGGTTCAGAGGGTTAGCCTGGGATGAACTGCCATTGCCAGCTGCTTCCATGGTTGCATGTGTCCTGTGAACCCTTAGCAGGGGTGTCCAACCTGTGGCCCATGGGCGACCTGCAGCCCAGGATGGTTTTGAATGTGGCCCAACACAAAATCGTAAATTTACTTAAAACATTATAAGATTGTTTTGTGATTACATGCCTCAAGTATTTAATATGTGGTTGAAGACAACTCTGCTTCCAGTGTGACTTAGAATGCCAAAATATTGGACACCCTTGCCTTAGAGCTTAGGAGAAATCAAGTCTAGATATATACCTGAGCACAGAGGGACAGGAAAGGTGCTGCTGTGCTCCAGGAAGAGCATGCTCTGGGTCCTTTGTGGAAAGGATTTTTAATGTTTTCTAATGGCAAGGATTTTAGTGGTGGGTCTCAGAGGAAGGTCTCTGTAGAATATTCATCAGCTTTCCAAGTGTGTCCTTTAATATGCTAATTCATCAATATGAGTGTATAGAGGGGTCAGGGCCATTCTCTGGTCAGTTTCATCTTCGAAGAATGTTACCGAAGAGGGACAAACTGAAGTGGGTCCCCCCCAACCCTGTGCAGTCTGGATGTATAAACCATTTACTCCTAAGTGTCCTTGCTTAGGGAAGATAAGACCTTGCAATTTATTTTCTGGCTATAAGTTGCTTGACCTGTTTAACAATCAGTCTCAGTTTCTCTATTCCACCTACCAAGGAATTTTCCTAACTTTTTACCATCCTGTCTTAGTTCCACTATAGGGAGTAGTTGATCATTGTGTCAGGTCCTGATACCAGCCATGGCATTGTTCTGTGCTGTTTGCTGAGGGTATGGTCCTGGGGTCTTCCGCTTTCAGGGGCCTGAGGCTGAACCACAACTGAAGTATAGATGTTATCTTAACTGTTTCTGTGGCCAGCAGACCTAAGGCTTTGTTCTTAAGACAGTTTGATGCTGACCAGAATCTGATGTCTTAGGGCTTAATGATTTAGGAAGGAAGTGGACTGACAGAAAGGAAAAGGGGCCATGTTAAAGAAATGAAATTTCTGCAGGATTAAAGGAGCACAGAAAACATAAGCTTTAATGATAAAAAATGCAACCAGCAATACCAAATTTGTAATATAGAATATGTAATATTTAATATTTTTACTTTATTATTTATGACTATTACCTTACAGCTCTCATTATTTGCTTAACACATGTGTCTTAGATCCCTTCCAGCCTGAATACAAAAATAAGACTTTGTATTATATATTCAAATTAATGCTGAACCCCTTGTCGTAGTAATCACTGGAAATTGTATCCCCTTAAAAAACCCCAAAGCTCTTTTTGAGAGGTTTCTAGTGTTCTGCTTCCTGTGTGCTCCCTGCAGGGAATTCAGTTTCTTTCTTATCTAGTTACAACAATGCCCCACTAACAATGAGCCTCAGGGTGTGCTGTTCTGTCAGGCATAGCTCTCCTTCATTGCTGACTTCTGCTGGAAGCTGGGATCTCTTCCTGGGACACTTCCAGTTTGCATGTGACTTTCCACTTCTTCACAGCAAAACTAAATGCTAAAGTCACCAAAGCCATTAGGATAATATGAAAAAGAATAACCGAATGTTACCTGGTACTGGGAATAGCTTTTCTTAAGAATCATGTGTCCCAATTTGTCTTCAAGACCTCACTGTGCCTCTTTGTCTAGCTTCTAGCTGGTCTTCCCCTGGCAGGAGTCAGCTTTCTCCTGAACATATATGTTTTTCAAACATTTACTTGCCTTTGACTATTGACTAAATTGTCATTCTATTTATTATTAGCCACTGGGCAAAGATGAGGTAGCCCTCTTGCCCCATCTAAACCCCATGAGATTATAGCCCTGGATTAACTTCTTCCTCCCATGGCTGCTTCCGGGGAGATCTCCCAGCCCACAATTCCTTTGGTGTGTGGTCTAGTCCCATGGCTCCAGCATGACAATTAGCCCAAAAGAACACTGTCCGAGCTCTTGATGGTTTATACATTTTTAACTAACACATGGATGAGACAACAGCATTCTTTCCCCAACACTATTAATTCAATTCCCTCTGTAGTGAAGGGAAGTATTAGGACTGTGCTTTTCCTCTTGCAGTTGTCTCGCCTCCATTCCTAATATCCTTCTGCTAATGCTTGATATTCCCTCATAACAAATAATGTTTCAGGCAGAATGCTACCTAAATCTAGATTTTTAAAATTTAGGGGAACTATGTCTAACAAATTACAGAGGCTGGTTTTTCTGAAAGATAAACAATTACATTACTGAACAGAACACTTTCTATCTTGAAATAGCTACACTTGATTTATTGCACTGTATTCAGGCCTTCCCCAAAAGGTCTATATATAAACACTGAATCCAAAGTAGGGCCTTTTAAAGTATTCTCCCCAACAACAAAGGATTAATTGGTTCCCTATATAATTCTGCCAATCTTCATCCTAGAGGGCAGAAGTACTGGTACCGCTTGCGCAAACTTCTCCCAACTTATATAAAGAACATATTAGTTTCATTCTTTATCTGTCAGCACAATATATTTCTTTTATAATTCTATAATTTTGTACTTTGAAGAGTTTCTAAATGGATGTATTTCTAAAAATATGATGCATTCTATTATTTATGCTGTTTGGAATACTCAATTTATCTGAATGTCAAATATGACAATAGGGATATAAATTTAATTACATCTCCTATATAGTAAGAAAGCATTTAGTAAAGGTTACATTAGCCCTGGGCAGATGACTCAGTTGGAAAGTCATCCTGTATACCAAAATGTCGTGGGTTTGATCCCCCATCAGGGCACATACCTAGTTTGCTGGTTCAATCCCTAGTCAGGCACATAGGGAAGGCAACTGATTAATGTTTCTCTTGCACATTGAAGTTTTTCTCTCTCTCTCCCCCTTCCTCTCTCTCTAAAATCACGAAATATATTCTCAGGTGAGAATTAAAAAAGATTACATTATACACATAAAATATGAGAGAAATTTTAAAAGGAATTTATACTAAAAATAAAATATTTATTATTTTACTTTAGGAATTTGATTTAATCAATTCCAACTATGTCTTAAGTAAAAATACAAGTATCCCGTCTCTTTAAAACAAGCCAAAATTTGTAATACATACAATAATCATCTATTGTATTTTTTAAATCTTAAATTTCATCTGAAGGCAGACTCATTACTATATTACACTTCAAATATATTAAAAGAAATACTTTCCTAATGAATAATATAACATGCTGTTTATGATTACAGCTTAAACTACAAATATCTTTGATAAGTTTTTTATAACCATTTGCTTATTTTCATGTAAAAACAACTACTTCTGTGCTACTTTCTCCTGCACGACGTATACCATTTACCTTATACATTTGAATGATTTTTAAAAAAATTTTTTAAATTAGTTAATTTATTTTTAGAGAGAAGGAGGGAGGGAGAAAGAGAGGGAAACATCAATGTGTGGTTGCCTCTCTAGCACCTCCTACTGGAGACCTGGCCTGCTACACTTGTGCCCTGATTGGAAATCCAACCGTTGACTCTTTGCTTCTCAGGCTCAATCCACTGAGCCACACCAGCCAGGGTCATTTGAATGAATTTTTAAAATTTCCAAACATTTAAGAAAAACCTATTACGTAATATTTTTAGTATCACATTGTAAAAGAAATTGAAAACATAATTTTTAATAAAAGTCAGACTAAAAACAAAAACTTAAAAAATATATTATATAGTGTGTTCATCTGACCTAAAATGAAAGTTCTAATTATTTTTGGTGTAACAAAGACCTGTTACTCTTCTCCTCTGCTCTTATTTGCTACTTCAAAATATGTCAGTCTATTTATCTGTTAATGAGAATAAATAGCACAAGGAAATTTTTGTTTTATCCTACATTCCTGACCATGTATATATCTCTATTACATTAGATAAATATTGTCTTGGGAGATTCTTTTAAAAACAAACTCTAGCTCTGTGATTTTTAATGTAATATCAGTTTGAAGGGAATAAATAGTTTTATCTGTGAACATATATTTTGTTGTACTTCCTGAGATAGCATGGTGTTCTATACACTGGAGTAGGCACCCTAAATCATCCTGGATGATAATAATGATGAGATCTGTTCATTTTACAACATCCTTATAACCAGATTCTTGTTAATTCACATACTTTCTATCTTATTTCAAGCTTTTATCATCTCTCTTGACATGTTTCAATAACCTAAATTATTTTCAATCTCAAAAAATGCACTGTTTCTAATCCATCCTACAAGATGGATGCCAGATTAATGCTCATAAATACAACTCTATCATGTCACTACCTTCATCAGAAAACTCCAGGGGCTCCTTAATGTTTTCTAAATTTGGATCAAATTTCCATACTGGTATTATCTTTTATTGCTTAGTTTTTTTCTATTTTCCTCCACATTACACATGTATTCTTCATCAACATCACATTCTGGACAAAAGGAACAAATTTAGTGTTTCATAAACACTCTCCAGAATCATTCCAAGTCCTCCTTAATGCTGTCATCTTCAGGGAGTGTCTCTGAATTTCCTCAGTAGAATGTACACCACGCCACTTCAAGTCAACACCATGCCACTTCAAGTCATCCTTCTTCCAGAACTATAAATAGCTCTGTCTTGAGGAATTTATCACAATTTAGAAACACAGTATATGTTTGATTGACTGCCTATTTGGAATCAAAAACTTATTTAATAGAGTTATAATTAGACCTCTTAGAGGGGTACACAGGGTGATTTTGCAATTGCATGAGAGGTTCTTTCCATAGTGTTCAGCTTATTAAACACCATCATCCTAAATTCATTATTAACTTATAAATTATGTATTTACCTGACCTCATTCTAAATTTGCTTACACAATTATCATTTTATTCTTTATTTTTAAAGACACTTTTTCTTAGTTAATTGCAGTTATGAGATATCTTTTATAAAATGAATAGAAAAAATAATTTGACTTTTTTAAATAAAGCTGTTATTTACAGATGCAGAAAACAGAGCCAAATATTTGACTCTGAAGCATAACTTTAAAAAGAATCCTTTCCACTTACAACTATGACTTTTATCCTCCTGTTACTTAATATTGTGAAAAGATTCCATGGATAATTTTTGGAATATGTATCATCTATCTTTATAAACCAAAAAAGTACTTTTGTGTTTAAGTGTATTTTTCTTGTCACATTAATAAAATTGCACAAAAGGGGTGGGGTAAAAGTAGGTTTACAGTTTTTCATATGGAAAATAATATAATATTTAATAAGTAGTAATACAAGAATAAACTCTGTTTCACATACTCATAGCTGTAATCCTACTTTTGCCCACCCCTTATATGGTCTACAGAAGAAATGGAGAGAAAGATGGTCTAAATTTTCCTGAGAGTTATGCTTTTCCTGTGTCTGAGGTAAAAATATATTAATATTTGTTAAGGAAACAAACAAAAGGGTGAATCAATGGATGGATAGATAGATGCATAGATGGATGAAAGAAAAAGCTAACAGACTTTAAGAAATAAAATCCCTCATGATCTTTAGGGCTTATAGTAACCCCTAACACCAGTATGACACTAATATATTATGCCCCATAGCATAGCATAAAGGAAGAATGATCAGGTTTATAATTTTTCAGTAAAAAGTTTAGTTTTAAAAAATCTAAGGTTTTTTACTTATCTTGAGTTTATTTTGGAGTATGGTGTAAGTTGGTGGTTGAGTTTTGTTTTTTTGCATGTACCTGTCCAGGTCTCCCAGCACCATTTGTTGAAGAGGCTATTTTTACTCTATTTTATGCTCCTGCCTCCTTTGTCAAATATTAATTGGCCATAGAGACATAGGTTTAGTTCTGGGCCCTCTATTCTGTTCCATTTATCCATGAATCTCTTCTTCTGCCAGTACCAGACTGTTTTGATTACAGTGATTACAAGAGGGATCAGGTATTCTGATCCCTCCTACTTTGTTTGCCTTTTGAACAAAGAAAAGGCCAGCACATTGCTGAGCTATTTTGGGTCATTTATGGTTCCATATAAATTTTTGAAATATTTTTTCTATATCAAGATGGGTAAAAGACTTAAATATATATCATCACATCATAAAAGTCCTAGAGGAAAACATAGGTGGTAAAATGTCAGATATTTCATGCAGCTATGTCTTTGGGCAAGGGATATAAAGGAAATATATCTCCTAGGGCAAGGGATATAAAGGAAAGAATAAATGAATGGGACTATATCAAATTAAAAAAGCTTCTGCATGGAAAGAAAACATCAGCAAAATGAAAAGGGAACCAACCATATGGGAAAAACATATTTGCCAATGCTGCCTCAGACAAGGGTTTGATCTCCAAAATATATAAAGAACTCATATGACTCAATGCCAGGAAGACAGACAATTAAAAATGGGCAAAGGACTTGAACAGACACTTCTCCAAGAAGGACATACAAATGACCCACAGACATATGAAAACATGCTCAACATCACTAGCCATCAGAGAGATGCTAATTAAAACCACAATGAGATACTACTTCACATGAGTCAGAATGGACATCATTAAAAAATCAACAAACAATAAGTGCTGGTGAGGATGTGGGGAAAGGGGAACTCTGGTGCACTGTTGGTGGGAATGCAGACTGGTACACCCACTGTGGAAAACAGTATGGAATTTCCTCAGAAAGCTAAAAATGAAACTGCCTTTTGACCCAGCAATTCCACCACTGGGAGTATACCCTAAGAATCCTGGAACACTAATCCAGAAGAACCTATGCACCCCAATGTTCATAGCAGCATTATTTACAATAGCCAAGTGCTGAAAGCAGCCTAAGTGCCCATCAATAAATGAGTGGATCAAAAAACTGCGGTACATTTACACAATGGAATACAATGCAGCAGAAAGAAAGAAGGAGCTCCTACCCTTCGCCACAGCATGGATGGATATGGAGAGCATTATGCTAAGTAAAATAAGCCAGGTGGCAAAAGATAAATACCATATGATCTCACCTGTAAGTGGAACCTAATGAACAAAACAAACAAATGAGCAAAATAGAACCAGAGATGTGGAAATGAAGAACAGACTGACAGTAAACAGAGGGAAGGGAGAGAGTGATAACAGGAAAGAAGGGGAAGGGTCTTGTCAAGGAACATGTACAAAGGACCTATGGTAATAGGCAATATGGTGGGGACTGACTGAGGGAGCATGGGTGGACAGGCAGGGGAGAGCAATGGGGGAAAATTGGAACAACTGTAACTGAACAACAATTAAAAAATGAAATAAAAATCTAAGATTTTATTAAGTCTTCATTTCTCAGTCTTCCTGTTCTTGACAACTTGTACAATTGAATGATTACTCACAGAAAATGTTTCCAGGGCTGTAAGCATTTTTAGTGCCCAGGGAACCACAAAGTATTCAGATAACCTTGGTTTCAGTTCTTGCTTCTGACAAACTCACTATAGGATGTTGAATAGTAATATACCTCCCAATGCAGTACAGATCAAAATAATAAAATTGAAAATATGAAATATTCCAAAAAAGAAAAGGTCAGCACATACTGTGTTCTGTATGAACTTCATAGATTTGTTATTTCTGAGCCTTTTCTACTAGATATAGCTTGCATAAACTTTGATGTCCTAAATAGTTTAAATTATTTACTGCAATATCTACTTTGGCATTGGTAGCAATTATAAAGAAAAATATTTAAATTATATAAATTTTGTAAGGGAAAATAAAACTAAGCAAAATGTTCAATACTTCACAATAAGGTGACTTTTTTAAAAGGTACACTTTTAATGTCATATGTAAAGCTTTTGAAGATAATTAGGTAGATATTAAACTTTATGATCCAAATGGAATTATATTCCAATCAAAAATTTATTTGATATGTACTGCAGTGAAATATATACAGCAAGTAATCTCCTTAGTAATTTTATAAAATATAAATGATATAGAGCTGAGTGGCTTAAATTTATTGCTGACTGTCTCAAAATGCATTTAGTGTCTTTATAGATGATATATAGTGATATATATCCATAATGATCTAATCTTTACATATTCTTTCTTATTATATCCCACATATATTATCTAAATAAAGATAGAAGAGTTCAATTAGTTCTTCACATTTCTGTGTATATTTCTTTCTAATTTGCATATTTCTATCCAAAGAGTCATCTGATGTTCATACAGTGTTTTTTAAAAAGCACTAATTGCTTATGTAAAAAAAGATGATATTAGAGTAAATCTTTAGTCAACTGTATCATTTCAGATGGAATAATTCTAGATACCTAAAGGTTAACTCCTTAAGCCTGGATATTCTTATTTTAAATATCATAGCTGAAAATCTTTGTGAATTTCTTTCATTCTTGCCTTCTTAAACAAATAGTACATTGAGCTTGATACAAACATTTTTTTTTATTGAATCCGAGTGATCTCCATGAACTTTGTTTATTGTAAAACACTAAAGCTTCATCTACAGGTAGTGATACACACAGAGAGGAAAGTGGAGTCATAGGATATGATGCCAGGTTGCTGAAACAGCTTAATTATGTTCTTCCTCAGCCATTGAAAATGGTGTAGTGGCTCAGAGCATAGCCCTAGGAAACACATAGGCTCAGGTTCAAATCCCAGAACTTTCCCTTCCACAATTCATTGTTTGGGAAAGGTTTTTTCACCTCTGCTAAACTTGTTTTTTCTGAATCGTAGACTTAAAGTAATAATATCAACCTTAGAGAGTAGATACAAGGAATAAATAAGGTGATCTGTGTAAATCATTTAAAATCACTATCTGGCATGTAACAAATGCTCAACAAGTGGTGATGATGTTCTATAAGCAGCAGATAGTGAGAGCAGCACAAGAAATGGGGAAGGACAAATCAGGATAAAAAAGGTGGACTATTGTACTTAGTCTTTTGAAAGTCTGTTATCATCTTCTCCATGACAGATTTTCTAATTTTCTGCTCCTGTAGGATATATTATTGCCATGCAAAACTTTACTTCTAATAGTGCTGATCTTGATAGTTTTTTATACTTCCCTAATCTTGTGCTGTGTCTTTCTAGTGTTATTTATTTATTTATATAATTTTTACTGCATTTTTCCTTACCATTTATCCCCCTTTTACACTCTTCCACCTCCATCCATCCTACTCCCAGCAATGACTACACTGTTGTCCATGAGTTCTTTTTCTTTTTTGTTCAGTTCCTCCACCTCCTAATCCCCTCTCCCCTTAGCTGTCATCCTTCTTTCTATCTATGAATCTGTCTCTGTTTTGCATGTTAATTCAGTTTGTTCATTAGATTCCCCATATGAATGAAATCATAGGGTATTTGTCTTTCTCTGACTGGCTTATTTCACTTAGCATAATGTTCTCCAGGTCCATCCATGATGTTGCAAAGGGTACAATTTTCTTCTTTCTCCTCCTCCTCCTCCTCCTCCTCCTCCTCCTCCTCCTCCTCCTCCTTCTTCTTCTTTTTCTTCTTCTCCTTCCCCTTCCCCTTCCTCTTCTTCTCCTTTCTCCTTTCTTCTTCTTTCTTCTTCCTTTTTTAAAAAATTTTACAGCTGAGTAATATTTCATTGAATATCCCATAGATGTTTTATCCACTCATCTACTCATGGACACCTGGGCTGTTTCCAATTCTTAGCTATTGTAAATAATACTGCAATTAACATAGGGGTGCTTATATTTTTTAAAATTAGTGCATCAGTTTTCTTTGGATAAATTCCCAGAAATGGGATTGTTAGGTCATAAGCCAGTTCCATTTTTTTTTTTTAATGAAAAAGTGAGTCTTACCAGTCAAGGAGGGATACAATAACTTATATTCAGTAAGCAAGTCATCATGATATTTAATAGCAAGTTCTTTCCAACTGTCTTTATTTTCTCTATGGTATTTCATCATCCAACCTTCCTTCCTTCCTTCCTTCCTTCCTTCCTTCCTTCCTTCCTTCCTTCCTTCCTTCTCTGCAAATTTTTACTCTCTGAGCAGTATCTCCCTTTTGCTACACTCCCAGGTCCTGGTAAACACCATTTTAGTCTCTGTTTTAAGGATTTTAGCTTTTTAGATTTCAGTTTTAACTGAGATTATTCATTATATCAGTGATATAATTCAGTATTTGTCTTTCTTTGCCTGGGTTATTTCATTTAATATAATGCCCTCAAGGTCCATCCATGTTGTCACAATATGATTTCCTTCTTTCTCATGACTGAATCATATTCTATATATGTGATAAATATGATATCTATATAATATATATAGACATATACATTATACATATATACATATATATCACGTCTTCTTTATTCTTCCATCCATAGGTAAATACTTAGGATGTTTTCATACCTTGGTCATAATGAATAACATTGCAATGACTATAGGGATACAGACCTTTTTTGAGATCCTGTTTTCATTCCCTTTGAATATATGAGGTCTGTCTAGAAGAAGTCCAGCCATTATTAGTATAATGAGAACAGTTTGTGCAACATCAATGTAAGCTGGCAGTCAAGGAGGGTGGACTGGAATGCTCATGTGTGGATAATGATGATTTCATTGGACTAGTAAGTGGGGGTGGTAGATGCTGTTGAGTGAGCATGTGTACTGTGTGGCTATCACACAGCTGAACAAGTAGGGCAACAAATCTGCATCACATTTTGCATTAAACTTGAGTATTCCTCCATGGAAACTATTCAGGTGATTCAGAAGGCTACAGCTCTGGGCAACTGGTGATTGGCAGCTTTATCACTACAGTATGCCCACTGATGTATCACGTTTCATGCAGAGTATTTTGGTGAAACATCAAATAACCCTGGGGATTCAGCTCCCCTAGAGCCCAAATTTAATGTCCTGCAACTTCTAGCTTTTCCAAAACCCAAAGTCATCTTTGAAAAGGAAGAGATTTCAGACCCTCACTCAGTAAGATTCAGGAAAATACAATGAGGTAGATGATGGCAACAGAGAACTATGTGAGGTCCCAAGGTGCCTACTCTGAAGTGGACTGAGGCATCATTGTCCTCTGTTCAGTGTTTCTTGTATCACATATCTGTTTCAATAAATGTCTCTGTTTTACATATTACATGGGCAAATACCTCCTGGACAGACATTGTATACTTAGAAGGGAAATTGTCATATAGTGTCAATATTTCCATTTTTAATTTTTTGAGGAATCTTCATACTCTTTTGTATAATAAGTACAATAATTTACATTACCAGCAACAGTGCACAAGGATTCCTTTTTCACCACAGCATTGCCAAAACTTTTTTTTTATATTAGTTGTTTCAACAGGTGTGAGGTTGTATTTCATTGTGGTTTTGATTCACGTTTCTCTAATGATTGATTGGTGTTGTTGAGCATCTTTTCATATGTCTGTTGGTCATCTGTTTGCCTTCTTTGGAGGAATGTCTATCAGGTCCTCTGCTCATCTTTTAATTAAAATTTTTTTTTAAACCTAGGCGGTGTGGCTCAGTGGATGGAGTGTCAGGCTGTGAAGCAAAGGGTCACCAGTTGGATTCCCAGTCAGGGCACATGCTTGGGTTGTGGGCCAGGTTCCCAGTAGGGAGTGCTTGAGAGGCAACCACAAATTGATGTTTCTCTCCCTTTCTTTCTCGCTCCCTTCTACTCTCTAAAATTAAATAAATACAATCTAAAAAAATCTAGGTTGAATTGTATGTGTTGCTTGTATATTTTGGTCATTAACCCCTTATTGGATATGTCATTTACAAATATCTTCTCTCATTCAGTAGGTTGTCTTTTTGTTTTGTTGGTGGTTTCCTTCACTGTGAAAAAGCTTTTGAATTTAATGTAGTCCTGTTTATTTTTTCTTCATTGCTCTTGCCCAGGGGAATAAGATAAATATCCAAAGTAAATATTGCTAAGACCCATGTCAAAGGGTTTACTACCTTTTTTTTTTTTTTTTGTCTAGGAATGTTATGGCTTCAGATTTTACATTTAAGTCTTTAATCCATTAAATTTATTTTTGCATATAATGTAAGTAAGTGGTTCAGTTTCCTTTTTCTTTTTCTTTTTTTGCATATATCTGCCCAGTTTTCTCAGCACCATTTATTGAAGAGACTGTCATTCCCAGATTGGATAGTCTTGCTTCCTTTGTCATAGATTGACCATGTAAGTGAGGGTTTCTTTCTACCCTCTCTGATTGGTTCTATTTGTTTATGTGTCCGTTTTTGTGCCAGTGCCTTGCTGTTTTGATAGCTATGTAGAATAACTGGAAATCAGGGAGCATTATAATGGCCAACTTTCTTCATTCTTGATGTTACTTTGGCTTTTTGGTGTTTTTTTGTGGTTTCAGATAACTTTCAGGATTATTTGTTATGGTGCTGTAAAAATGCTACCGGTATTTTGATAGGGATTTCATTAAATCTGCACATTGCTTTGGGTTGTGTGGACACTTTAACTTTATTTATCTTTCCAATCCATAAACACAGTATTACCTTTCATTTATTTGTGTTTGTTCAATTTCTTTTACCAATGTTTTCTAGTTTTCCAAGTAAATGTTTTTCATCTCTTTGCTTAAATGTGTTTCTAGGTATTTTATTCTTTTTGATACAATTGTTAATGTAAACTTTTGATATTTCATTATTAGTGGATGAAAGTACAACCAAAATATATATTAATTGTGTATCCTTAACTTTACTGAATTCATTTATTATCTTAACAGTTCTTTTTGGTGGAGTCGTTAGAGCTTTCTACGTATGGAATCATGTCATTTGTAAATAGTGGCAGTTTGATTTCTTTCTTTCCATTTTGGATACCTTTTTCTTTTCTTATCTGATTGCTGTGAGACTTCCTATACTACGTTGAATAAAAGTGGTGAGTTGGCGTCTCTTGTCTTGTTCTTAGTCTTGGAGGGAGCACTTCTCAGCTTTTTACCCCTGACTATTATGTTAGCTGCGGGTTTGTCATACATGCCCTTTATTATGTTTGGTTTTGTTCCCTCTATACAATTTGGTCCCAGGCTTTTGTTTAGTGGGAGTCTTTTGATTACTTAATCATTTTTGTTACTAAAAATTGGGCTCTTCAGATTTTCTGGTTCTTTCTTGTTCAGTCTTAGAAAGTTGCACACTACTAGAAATTTATCCATTTCTTCTATGTTGTCAATTTGTTGGTGTATAGTTGTTCATAGTGTTCTATTATGATCTTTTGTATTTCTGTGGTATTTGTTGTAATTTATTCTCTTTCATTTCTGATTTAATTTGGGCTCTGTCTCTTTCTTTATGAGTTAGGCTAAAGATTTATCAAACTTGTTTGTCTCTTTAAAGAAACACCTCTTAATTTCATTGAGCTTTTCTATCATTTTTTTATGTTTATTTTTGCTCTGATCTGTATTATTTTCTTCCATTTTGAGTTGTTTGTTCTTTTTTTTAGTTCAAGTATAAAATTAGATTGCTATATTTTACTTTTCTTGTTTCTTGAGGTAGGTCTGTATCACTATGATCTTCCTTCTTAGAACCGCTTTTGCTGCATTTCATGGAGTTTGAAAAGTTGTGTTTCCATTTTATCTGTCTTAAGGTACTCTTTGTTTTTTTATTTTCTCATTAACCTGCTTGTTGTTTAGTATTTTCTTTCATTTCTAATTTCATTTCTTTGGATCCTCTGAGTTTTTTCTTAATTAGACTAAAGTTTTGTCTTTGTTTTTTTAAACTTTAGTTTTAACTTCAAGAGAGTATATGTCTTGCCTTACCCCATACCAACACTCTTCCCTCCACTAATTATTTTTGTGTTTGAAATAATTCTGATATCCTTAGTTTTTTGTAGCAAATATTTTACTTTATGTTTTCATAATACACATAATGTGTACATTTTAAATAGTTGTGCTAAAATAAAACTGAATTCATTTTATAATTAAAAAGTTGGAAATAGAAATAGCACAGGAGATTCTTTGCCATTACAATGAGGCCAAGATTAGTTGTTTTATTTTTTGTTTAGAGATAAAAATATATTGCAGATATGTTTTATGCAGATATGTAATCACTTTTAGAGTGATTCGGGAATAAATGGAGGGAGAGTCTCTAGAATGCAATACAAATTTTACCATAAAATATATTACCAAAGCATTTCTATTAATTTTCACTCTTGAAATTTTATCTTTGTACTTGCCCTCAGTTTTTACTTTGGAATGATATAAGTTACATAACTGGTGTGTGGTTGTGATTGTTCTGTTATTGGTGGTGGAAGTGTTGTCTGCAAAAGATAGTTGCATAAAAATGTATAGGAAGACTTTAAAATATGCTCTCATTACCTTCAATAAAATATTTGTGTAATATAAAATTTACCTTGAGAAAGTTTATCAAGGAGATGGTGAAATTTCTGTGCATAGTTGGTCTGAGAACGAACCCTATGTTATCTGGAGAGGAAGCAGCATGTTGATGGGGACAAGATTGCCCAAGGATGTAAAGTTATTTGTTTAAAGGAACTAGTTCTGAAGATGCATGTTGCTCCTCAGTAATTGTGTTGAGAATCAGCCCTGGTATTCACTCTGTTGAATGATCCATTATTTTTCTAGAGAATTTCTGTCATCTTCACTCATCTGTGAGCAAATTTCAGGTTTAGTTTTATTTATTTCTGAATCTCTGGGGCTTAGCACTGTGCCTGGCACATTCTGCCATGATGTGTGTGATAATCTTGGGATAGACCTTTTTGCCAAATCTGACTTCTGTGTATTATGTGCTTATCATTTCGAGGGTGTTCATTTTTCATAGGCCCCTGGGAATCTTTTGTGAGACAAGGCAGGAGTTCAAATAATGGATAAACATACGTAAGCAGTCACTGTTTATCCGATAGAAATTTAGAATTAGAAAAACAAGAACTTAGGAGTGTTTTATTCCTCTTTTTTGTAGAGCTTAAAAGGTAATTCTATAGAAAATGGTCTGCAGTTTATAAAGTGTTTTGCAATTTATATTAAACTTTCACTAGACTCCAGTTAGTTTCTTTCTTAAGAAAAATCATGAAACTTGCATGTGGTTCCAGTGATGCTGTGAGTGTGCTTCTCTGTAATGTACTCAATGTTTACACTCTTTTAGAAGAGCTTAGGTCTTGATTGTACTTATTAATAAGATTATGTATAAAAGTATATTGTGGTACATACAATGAAAGGAATATTATTTTTGAAGATAAATTATAGGTGTTATACAAACACTTTATTTAAAAATAAAAGAGCAATAAAAAGTAAGTGCACTTTAAAAATAACAAAGATGAGTTTCAATTGCAATTGAGGCAACTGTGGTATGATATATGAATAAGTTATTAATATATATATATTTCTGATGAGCTATTGAGTAAGAATATAACTCTTATTTTGTTAAGAAGGAAAAGAAAATATGTACATGAAGAGTTGGGTACCAAATACCAATTAAGGTCCCCCATTATAGCATTGTACTAGGTTGTTACAATAATTCAATGTATACAGTTCATGAAAATAACACTTTTATGTATTTTTTGGTAGTAGACCAGGCTTTTAATAAATATAGGTTAATAATTAAACATTATTTTTGTAATAATTATTCACTTAAATGAAATATAACAAAATATAAATGTATTCCATACTATAGAGTATAAATAATCATATTGTAAGTTCATAAACTTTGTATTATTTTGACTCAGGAAATTTTGAGGTATTTTGGAAATAACCATTCTGCATTTTAAAGTAGATCTTTTATTTTGTTGGTAATCTGAATGTAAACATACCTGAAAATGATTTCTTTTTTTTTTTTTTTGTATCACTAAAACATATAAATAGTCTTCTGTTGCTTAATTTCATTAATTAAATATATTTCTGAGGCTTTCCCAGATACATAGGAATTTTGTTGTGGTTTTTACTAGACCTCTTGCTTTATAAACTTCACATAGTTAGGCAGAAGTTTAATTCATGGGCTTTTGCAGCTTATCACAATAACACTTGTAGCCTGGCCTCTCATCAGCATTCCTACTTGGCATTAAAGGTACCTTTACCATGTAACTTGTGTGACAAATTATACTAGAAAGACTAACTAGTAAATAATTATCATCAGCTGAACCATCAGAGTTTTGAGTCTGAAAATTACATCTTTAAAGGGTTGATTTTTAATAAACATGGATGGTACTTTGAGTACGCTGGATTTCTATAAATAATCTTATTTTTTTAATGAGCGGTATTTGTTTTTTATTCTTGTTCTATTACAGTTGTCCCAATTTTTCCCCATTGCCCTGCCCCCCCAGTCAGTCCCCACACTGTTGTCCATATCTATGGTCTTTTATACATGCTCCTTGACTAGACCCTTTCCTATCTTTCCCCCCTTATTCTCTCCCCTTTTTCCTTTGATAACTGTCAGTTTGCTCCTTATTTCCATGTCTCTGGTTCTATTTTGCTTGTTTTGTTTTGTTCATTAGATTCTACTTATAGGTGAAGTCAATGATATTTGTCTTTTGCTGCTTGGCTTATTTCACTTAGCATAATACTCTGCAGTTCATCCAATGTTGATGCAAAGGGTAAGAGTTCCTTCTTTCCTTCTGCTCTGTGGTATTCCATTGTGTAAATGTATCAGTTTT
Source organism: Anoura caudifer (assembly GCA_004027475.1). Lineage (NCBI taxonomy): Eukaryota > Metazoa > Chordata > Mammalia > Chiroptera > Phyllostomidae > Anoura > Anoura caudifer. Next base: position 60,228 of record PVKU01006387.1, read on the forward strand.
TTGATCCATTCATTTACTGATGGTCACTTAAGCTGTTTCCAGTATGTGGCTATCCCCACATCTTCTGTAAGGCACTTGAGCTACCAATGATAAAGAAGAAAACTGTATCTAGGAACCTGCAATGTCAGTAGGTACTGGCAGGAGCTATAGCGAGTCACTAATTCTAGGGTCACTTCAAACGATGCTTCTTGTTCTAAACTTCTCAAGTCTGAAGGAACTTTTTCTAGCTGCAAGAAATCTTTAGTCACTGCTATAGTCATGGTGACAATTGTTATGTTTATGTAGTGAAAGTTATTTAGACATCTAAATCTGATATTCTTAGAATCAGTATGACTTATAAAATTAAAGAAATCACTCTTCCTTTTGTCCAGAGGAAGTTGTAATTTATTGTGGCTAAGTATACTCTACCATGGTGTTGTATGTAAGGAATTGACATGTTTATCAACATTTTTAATTAAATATCCAAGGTGATGCAAATTGGGCAAGTATCTGTCACCTTATGCATTTAAATGAATGTTTGTATGGGCTTCCAATGCTGTTTAATCTCTTTTGCTGTTTTACTACCAGAACATAAACATATTTAGAGATCTAGGGAAAATAATATTTATATATTACTTTCCTTTGAAATGAGAATTGCTACAGAATATAGGATATCTCAACTTAAAATTTTTACTACTGGCTTGTCTGTCTTTTAAGTGTATGCTTTTGTCTAAGAATGTTTGTGGCAAGTTCTAGAGAGTCACCAACAGGAGACATTTCACATATACAGAAAATACCCTTCTGAAACATAAATAAAGCTAAACTCTATAAATACATAATGAACACATTGTGTTTGTATATCTGGTAATCTAATCAGTTTGCTTTTAGAAGAAAAGGATGAGGATTTTAACCTTGCTCAACAAAGGTCTTTACAATTGTGTTTGGGCATTAGAAATTGGATGTTTTAAAGATGTCATTAGAATTCAAATAAAGGATTGTTGATTAGCTCTGTTTAGCTTTCTTTGACAGCTGGGTTATAGTAAGAGAAAACAGTTAATAAAGTATTAATGAGATATCTTATTGCATGGACTGAGTCTTAGGAAGAGATAAGCCAATACAGTATATAATCCCTTGCTTCTGATGAAACTGTCTTGAGAGAGAAAGACTAAAGGGAAGTTACCATTTATCTGATGAAAGAACATAGAGCTTCCCTGTGCCTGTGTGTGTGTTTGTTCGGGGTGGGGGAAAGGTAGAGTTGGGACACTTGTTGAAGCTCTGACTCTTGATCACAAATGTGGCTTTCTGCATAGCTCACTGCAGCTGACAACCCATTCATTCAGCGTGGATGGATGCCACTTCAGAACCCGCTTCTTCACCTCAGTGTGCCCTAAGAAATGACTGGGACCTGTGAGTCTTGATCTAGGAGGAGATACCAGTATGCCTTCAGTAGCCATTGGCCACATTTCTATGCAATAGTGAATTTCAGTAGAGCCAGGGATGCACTGGTTCAGTTTTTTATAACACTAAATAGTATTCTTTCTCTCTTTCCTTGGCTAATGCAGAAGTGTATCTAATTTAAAGAAAATCAGCCGATGTACTTGGGAGAAGTGAAATACACCCTCTGTGTATTGCTGAATATATGCCAGGACTCTTCTATAGCACCAGGCTAAATCTGAACTACGCCTGTGTATTTTCTATATTGTTGACTAAAATGGGAAGACCAGGATATTTTTTGGCACTGAACTGACATTTCATTTTGTTTGAGTCTCTGGTTTACTTTATTATAGAACATGACAAGCCAGAAAGTAACCAGCCTGAATTGGTTTGTGTGCTGGTGCCAGGACAGCTAATCAGAGTCCAGCATATGGGGCCTTTGAACAAGGAAATGGATGTTAAGTGTCTGGTGTGTGTTTGGACAGCTCCAGAAGCATGTGGTTTTGCTTCGTAATCTCAGAGTTAGCCAGAGGGGATAGAAACAGCTGTGGCCACTCTACCTGTAAGTGGCCTAAATTATACCTCTGGCCTTTCTATCTTCCTCACATGAGAATTCCTCTTTAGCTTCATGGATCCTTTCCTAAACTGCCTAAAAGCTGTTTGATGAAGGCTTATTTCTAGATTTATAAATGAAATTGTTGCTGATGTTTTATATTCAAATTCAGAATATATTTATTGAATATTTACTGTGCATCCAGCAACAGATGGATTATATTCATGGAGATACAAAATATGTAAAACAGTTGTTAAGGGCAATTCTGAAGCCAGATCACAGGGGTTTGAATTACAGTTCTTGCCATTTTCTGGTGTGTGTCTGCAGGCAACTATATTTTATGTGCTTCATTTTCCTCACCTGTAAAATGGGACTCTGAATAGAAGTTATGATAATATGATGCATAGGATTAAATGAAGTGAATCACCCCTATGTGTTGGAAAGCCCGGGGCTCAGTCCTTATACTTCTTCACTTCTATACTCTTTTCTCATGTGCACTTACCTAATCCTTGTGACTTTAAGTACTGTCTACATTCTGATTGCTTTCAAATTCATATCTCAATTTCTGGCCCTCTCCTCTGAAATGTAGATTCTTACATCCAATTTCCTATATGGCATCATAAACTGAACCTCTGATTTTATACCCTTACCAAGCTGGTTTTTTTTTTAATAATCTTCCCTGATTAAGCAAATGGCACCTCCATCCTCCCAGTTGCGAAGGCCAAAAATTTGGAAGTCATTTTCAAATCATTTTTCCCCTTACATTCCACATATGATCTGTCTGCTAAATCGGTCAGTTTTACCTTCAAATTTCAGCAGGTCCTTGATAATGTCATTTTGCTCAATGTTGTGATGTTATATAATGTTGACGAGATGCTATAAGAACCTAACTCTTGTTTATATTCATTAGTCTATGGTAAAATTCATTTTGTTATATATTATTTCATGTAAATTCTTAGAACTTGTTAACCATGTTGAGGACTCCCTGTGTATCTGAAACTCACCACTTCTCACCGTCTCTCTGAGAACACCATATCTCTCTCCTTGATTATTGTAGGTGGCTCCCCCTGCATCTATTCTTGTCTGTATTCAGTGTTTCCTAAACACACAGTGATTCTTCTGAAGTGTTAGTAAAACCATAGCACTCCTCTGCTAGAAAGAACCAAAACTCATATACCACTTATGAGGCCCTACCTGAAACACACTTCCCACACTGATCTCCCTCCCTCAGCTTCCACGACCATCTTGCTCTTTCTTGGATGTGTCAGACTTGCTTCTGCCTCAGTATTTTCACTTTGCTGTTTCCTCTTCAATAAGATACACACACAGGTCCTTCCCGATGCCCACCTTCTTGTTCTGTGCACAAATATCACCTTCTCAGTGAGGGCTTTCCTGGCTCTTCTATAAAAATTACTACCCAGCTCTTAGCGCTCCAAGTTTTTCTTCCTTGTTTTAGTTTTTTCCATAACAAGAACCACCCTCTTATACAATGTATTTACTTCTCTATTTGCTTATTTTCTCACCCAACAGAATGCAATTTCCAAGAGAGTAGGGATTTTTGCCTGATTTTTTCACTGCTGTATCCCCACAGCTTAGAGTAGTGGCTAGTATATATTAGACATGTAATAAATATTTATTGAATGGCTGATTTAATTTTTTCTGAAAGAATTTACTGAACACTAAACATACATCATTGGATTTGATCCTGCTTACATTAAAGAGGAGACTCTATACCTTCAAGAAGATTAAAATCTAAGTTAGGAAATGATGCACACAAATATCTATAATATAAGACAAAGTATGATAAACAGAATAAAAAATAAAAGTAAAATGCTAAGGGGAATAAGGTGCTTCTTTGAGAAATTTGGGGACCATTTATGAATGGAGCCCAAATTTGTAATAAAATTTTAACTGAGAGAGATGAGATGGGAATTTAAGGATTGCTCAAATGGTAGGAATAACATGAACAAATTTATATAGAAATGGAAAAGATAGGTCATAATGCAGAGCATAGAGTGCATTTAAGTTTGTGAAGAGTGTGGACTCTATACACAGAAGGAATGGAAGATGTCATTTATATATAGTGGGCACTTCTCATACAGTTCCTGACAAATGCAGGCTTCCATGCAATGTTGCTAGAGCAGGAAAACCATGTGACATACATGTTACTCACCCCCTTTTCTGACTTTTCCTATGTCCATTGCCAATAAAGTCAATAGCAAGCAGAGACCTTTGCATGGCCTGGTGTGGAAAGCCCAGTTTTCTCAATTAGTAGAAATTAGCCAGGTAAATCAGACTTTGTCTCTTGGGAACTTGAACTATGGAAAAAGGAAACAATCAAGCAAGAGCAATGGGGAAACAACTGAAAGATCATGTGGCGAAGACAGGCCATGAGAAAACATAAGTGAGCAGAAGTTACTGTATCTAAAGGAGCTCTGATTAAGCAAAGGCCTAGTCTATGTTTAAGAAGAAGCTGACTGAGGTAAGAAAATAACATATAGAATAAAAGGTAGTCTTACTGATAGAAAAAAATTAGTCAAAGCAGACACTGAGGGAAGACATGACTTAGTGAATATCTATGTCATGTTAATGAAGGTGCATTAAAGTCAAGAAAATGCACAAACTTCTGTTTAACTGCTCTTGGAGCAACGAGATGAGGGCTACATGGATCCTGATGATTTAAAATTTATCTTCTTGATTCTGCTTTAGTACCACTGTAGTGATATCAGAAGTCTCGGTTACTGAAGATTACCTGAGTGCATTGCTGATACTTGTAACTCAAAGATCCTTGTACAAATCATTTGCCCTCTAGACATTAGCTTCCTCTTCTGAACTATGATGCATACCAGGTATATGCTAGATGTGTTTCAAGGATCCCTATAGCAATGAAAATAATGTATGATTTTTTCTATTGGATGTTTACTTGTATGTATTACATGTAGAATGGTATTATCATAAAGTAGCCATTATTCTGTTTTGACAGCTGGGAACAGAAAGAACTAGCCTAGTGAAAACTAATGTAACTGGCATTTTTTTGTTTTTTCATTTCATTTGGTGTTTTTGTTTGAAGCTGTATGTCTTGTCCATGAAAGATGGGAATTTAATTGCTCTCATCAAACATGTTGCCTAATAAACTGCTTACTCTGGCAGAGAAAATTAGAAGTAGCTTTAATATGAGCAAAATCTTTTTGATATGGCAGATTTTATACGATTTAGCTTTATATAACTAGATTTTTTTATATCACATACCATCTGTCATTGACTATTGGCATGATGGCTGCAATTGGTGTTATTATATGCATAAATGGAATGACAAATGGATCTTACTTTGTATGCATGTGATATTTTTCAAATTTTCTCTTCAAGAACAAAATTTAAATATTGTAGTATTTGACATAAATTTGTATTTATACGATAGAGTGGTATTTTATTCTACTTTATTTCTAGTACATAGTTTTGCTTTTCTGGGCCTAGTGATAAAGCAGACCTTTTAAAATAAATAATAATTTATTATTATTATAAAATAAATAAAATTAAAATAAATAGAACTTCCTCCTCTCAGTTCTTTTTTCCATCTACTCAAACATAATTCAAACTATTCTCTGCATTGGTAGATTCTTTTTAAAGGAAGGTTTTTCTTTAAGGCAACTCATACTAATCAAGTTTTCAAATAAAAAGTGGTCTGTTTTGATGTAATTTTGCAGAACTTTTTTTCACAAGGATACTAATGAAGTCTGCTATGTTGCCTACTTCAGGAAACTAAGATTTTAAAATTCTATAATAAATCTGGACATAGGGGAAACTACTTGAAGAACAAAATCAAGAAAATCAAAGTTGAGGAGAGGAGTTATTTTTCTTTGTGAAGTGAATCAGCATCAATACTGCACTGTTATTTTCATTTATATAATATTTTTAAAGAATAGAACATAAACAATTTTAAAACAAACACAATCATCTAAATTTATAGCAGTGTTACTTACAAGACACAAAGGGGAAGAACTGACATTATGGATCATATAACAAGGAATTTACAACTGTGTAATGCAATAATTATTTACAAATGCATGTATTGGTCAGAAGTTGCAAAAATGCAAGATTATAGCAACTTGACTTTTGGTTACATGCTGAAATTCCAGTAGATGGGGATGTTACTACATGGAGGAGGATTGTGATGAGGAAACCAACATTTCTCATTTTCCTAAGCCCAGAGTAAGGCCCTTTAATAGGTGAAAAGTGAAGTAGAGAAACCCCAGCACAAGGACTTACTTTTCAGTTACATAAACAATTACACAAGTTTATAATAATCTGATAATCTTCAATCATGACTATAATCTAAAAAACTGAGATTTTCTAAAAATAATCAACATTAATAAATTGGTAAGATCTTTGAATCTCAGACAATGATTGCTATTTCCTTTTAAGAATAATTTGTTGATTTCTGAGGCTGTATATTTATTTAAATCCCACAGCAATTTTTTCATCAAATTAATTTTAAAAGGTCAAAATTATATATATATGTATTTTTATATGCATGTAAATTTGTGTATATGTTGAATGTATTAGAATGTGAGTCTTCTAGTTTATTATGCTAAAATAAATGAACATTTATTAATTTAATCACTCAATAAACAGTGTCTACAATGTTCCAGTTACTATACTACACATAATAATGAATAAATTACATATCAACTCATACTCTCTCAAGCAAGTCATACTCTAAAGAGGTACAATGTAAATAAAGAGACCAGCACAATACACAAAGGTGACAAAGGTAACTACTATGTGAAATATTTATAGTATGTTCCCCACTTGCTGCAAGAACACGTGTTGATATTCGGTGTTGAGAACCCAGTGAATAGGGTGCTCCAGCACCATGTAAATGACCAGATCCAGCCATGTGGTAGACCAAGCTAAGTAAAAGTTTGCCTCCTGTGAACAAAAAGTCAGGAATAGCTTTCAAACAAAAGGAGAAGTCTTTTTTAAATTAAAAATTAAAATCAAGGAGGAGAGTAAGAGGGCACTTGATGCCAAAACAGTAAAAATGTAAGTTGCCATGATAATGTAGTACCAGATTTTAGGGTTGTGGTTTGGGACTTTAGTCCAGAAGCTAAGCCCTTAGAGCTAGGTAAATGGATGTTCAGTCCCACTCAGGAATAGGAAACAAGTCTAAACAGAGCATGAGTTTGAGACCGCAGCCTCTCTATACAGCTAAATTCAGCATGAGCTGCCCCGTCCATGGAGCAGGAACTCAAATCTTTACCCCATAGGATACAGAAATAAGTCTAGAAGGTATACGCTGCCCAGGGCTCTAAATGGAAAACAAAACACAACCAAACACATGTTTAGGTTCCTATAAGAAATCGAAACTCCAAGCTAGTTCCATGCAGGGTATAATATGCAAATTTCACTATCTTCACTGTACAGAGATGTCTAATATAAAAATTGATCTTAGGACGATATATTCTTTTGGACATCTGGCAACATCAAGTGCAATGCAAACTGCTCTGAGGACTACTTCCAACCCTGCTGAACACAGACTCCCCTGGAGTAAAACATCCCCACTCAGAATGAGTCCGACCTCACCTCCATTACAAGTCATCCACAGTGAGTGAGACTTAGAAATTACAACAATTCGAGAGTTAGCATCCCTAAGAACTTGCAATAAGAATCTGAAAGGATCATAACGTGAATACAAGCTCAATGATGACAAACATTGCTTTATTTTATTCACTGTTGCATCCATTGTTGAGGATAATTCTAGCATTTATGAATAGATTAGTGTATTTAAAATGGAGAGATTCAAGGAGAAATGGAGTTTTTAAAAAGGACAAGACAGAAAATGAACAAGGAAAGTTGAAAAAATAAAGTAACACTTTTAGAAATAAAAACTACAGGTATTAAAATTAAAAAACAAGACAGGTTAAAGGAGGAATTTAAATAAAATTAATTTTTTCTTTAAATTTTCCATCTCTAAGAAAAAAGATCTGTAGACAATTCTGCAAATGTAGCACAAGTGAAAAAGAGAATGGATGGGAGAATTAAGAAATACAGAGAAGAAAATGACAAATTTTCTTTCTATCCAGCTATACATCTGAAACAGGATTTCCAGAAGGAGCTGAGACTGAGGAAGAGATGATATTTATAGCAAAATTTCCAGAATTTAATTACTTATATGACTCCTCAGATTGAAAACCACAGTGAGTCCTGAGCAGATTTCATAAGAGTAAATCTATTTATAGACATCGTGAAAAAAATGAACTATAATTATTTAACAACAAAGATTTTAAAAACAACCCTTGAGGCTACAAAACAGAGAATGATATCTTCAAAGCTCTGAGAAGAAGTAGTTGTCAGACTAGAATCCTCAATTTGAATTGATAAATTAATGATGAAAATTGAGGCTAAAATAAAGACTTTCTCAGGCAAGCAAACACTGCAGAGGTTTCTATTCCTAGATACTCTCTGAACTATTAAAGATGCACTTCAGGAAGAAGAAATTGAAACCAGGTGTAAAAAAATGTGAGACATCATGAGCAATAGTGAACAAAGAATTGGTAAGTATATAGACAAATGTAAATAACCGGTGGCTCTAAAAATATCTGTGGGGCAGTTAAAATGAAAATAAAACACAAGACAGAATAAGAAAGTGTCAGGGTAAGATTGGTACACAAGCATTCTCAGGTCTTTGTGTTAGAGAGGAGAGTCCTAATGTCCTTAACCCTCTATTTTGTTAGGGTAAAATATTACTGCAACTCTTATAAGGTTAATTAGAGTATAAATAGATACAACATTGAAGCTAATAGATAAATAATAGGGGGTTAAAATGATAAGGCCACTGATAGAGGAAGTATATAAAGTATAAATTAAAAGGGAAAATAAATTGGAGCATATAAAACTGTATATGCAAAAGCCTGAAAGCCAGAGGAAGCAGTGACGCTGGCAGCTGTAAGTACAATAGTTTAGAGTGGCTGGAGGGGAAGCAGGTTCGGATATCTGTCCATTAGGGAAAGGATAGGGTGTGACACAAGAAGAGGTTTGAAAAACGATCAGAAGCCATAGAGATCATCATATTGCAGATCAAAGGCCACAAAAGTGTTTTAAGGTAAGCAAAGCAGCCAGATTGGTATACAACGAAAGGTCAGCCTTTCCATGTACAACAGCATGGGTGAAACTTGAGGGCATTTATACTAAGTGAGATAAGCCAGGCAGAGAGAGACGAATACTGTCTGTTATCAGTAATATGTGGAATCTAAAAAATCAGAAATTGAAGAAACAGACAGTAAGATGGTGGGTACCCAGGTCAGGGGACTTGGGGAGGTGCTGTTAAATGGTACAAACTTACAGCGAGCACGTGTGTTTGTTCTGGAGACCTAATGCACAGCACAGTTATTGTGGTCACCTTTGTGGTCTAGCTCATGTTATGCGGCCCACCAATGCTGAAGGCTTATCTACTGCATGCGTACATATATATAATTTTCCTTGATCTCTGCCTCTGATACCTATTTTAAGATCCATCTCAAATTCAACTATTTGAATTTGTTTTCCAATGACTGTCCCCAGAGCATTAAATATCCCTTCCCTGAACTTCTGTAGTATTTTATACTTCTCTTACAGGGAAATTATTTTTCTTTCCTTTTCTTCTCTCAATGCTATTCTTTCTCTTCATACACTTTAGAAATGTATTAAGACTGATTTTGGAAGAAACATGCTCTACAGATACCTGTTAAAATATAAGGAATGGATTAACAATGATGCATGGTGTGTGTGTGTGTGTGTTGGGGGGAGGGGTGACTGGGAACCAAACATAGATACCTGACCTTAATTGAGCATTAAGTTTAGCTTAGAGTACATGGGAGGCAAACGGAAAGAGAAATATGATGACCTTTATGTTCATTTGTGTTAATTTCATATTTTTGGTTTTAGGTTGGATTCCTTGGGAAGGAGATAATGTATACTAGTTTGCAGTGAGTTCTATAGAGAAAAAAAGAAAGAAGACTAGGCCAGTGAAGAGGTTTGGCTGCAGTGGAATCACAAAAAGGTTCTACTGCCCCCTCTCAAGCTCAGATGGACCTCCAGAGTTGTCCCAAGTTGGGGTGAGGAAGTTGGGTCCTTGTTCTTTGGCATTGGTGAGTTCTTGGTGTGGTATTCCTTGAGAAGGAGGTGTGCTTTGGGGGAAGGGAGCTTCAGCAGATGCAATTCCTGGGAAGCCCAGTAGAAAGTCTCTCCAACAATGGAGTGAATAAATCCTTTAGTGTTAAATAGGAGTCTGGGAGACACAGGGCAGAGTTGCTAATTTCTTATATACTTTTTCCTTTTAATACACAAGAACTGTATCATCTTTTTGGTAGGAAGGACTGTGCTTTGCAGAATTGTTCCCTCATAAAGTTGTAGATTGAAATGAAATTGTATAACTGACTCTGGGGCTGTGGGTGTGGAGAGAAGATTAAAATATGGTGTCAGTTTTTAATGGCAGTTAGTCTATGACTTGGAGACCCAACTAAGTAACTAAATAACTACATACATAAATAAAACTGGATCAATGAAAAGAAAATATACATAACAGTTTGTTACAACAACAGAACAGATGCCACAAGGAATTACATTACATGATTAATTGCCAAGTGAGCCACAATAAATCTTTGCTGGAACAAATAAAAATAAATGACCAAATTAGTGATGTAGGGAACTGTTGCTACAGGAGCTTAGTTGGAGTGGAAAGTCAGAGAAACTGAGTAGTTGGAGATAAGGCTGCAATTCTTCCAGATAAGGAATTTAAATGATTTCTTCTGGGATCCTAAGAGTGTTTGGAGGTATTGTGAAGACCTTAGTGGCAACTTGGCTGGCAGTGGTGCCATGCATTAGGAGGAAGAGACTTGGGGAAAGTAGACCACTGATGTGCAATTGCAGTCCAGGTATGAGATGGAAGAGGTGATTATGGAAATGGAAGACAATTCTTTCATAAACATTTCCCTTACTCTCTACCATAGGCCTTTACAAATTCAATCTTTGATAACTTGCTACTGTAATTATTTTTAATAGTTTATTTTTTATTGTATTTTCCTTTACTATTTATGCCTCTAATAATATGAATCATAATAATTAGGACTGGTATGATTATTTACATTTATATTTATATTATTCATATTTTACATAGTGCTTTCCCTGCTCACCTCTGACACTCTCAAGCATATCATGAGCTATGCACGACAGGAATTTTTATCAGCATTTTTAAATTTGAAAACTAAAGCTACAGAGCTCGTTTTTATCCTGACAGAGCCTAGACTAGTGCTTCTAATATGAAAAGCAGTCAATAAATTTCAGTGGGATGAGTGGGAGCTCATATTTGAGCTACTTACAACCTCATAAAATTAATTATAGTTTATGTTGCCAACAGATAGACTCTAAGTAATATTAGAGTTGATTTGTTCATTGTTTACTTCTGAATGAGCAAGCTTGGTCTTTATACAGATGACAACTTCATATGTTATTGTAGGTGCAGTATCACATTTGAAGGACCTCTTTCTTATATACTGGAAAAAGTTTCACATTTTTCAGATACAATACGCTATTGTATCTCTCTAAAATGAATGCACTTCCCCAATGAAGAATATATTCATATCTGGATATGCTTTACCTTACATGAACCAAATTTCAAGTTAAAAAAAGATATATAAAATTATAAAATGTTAAGTGCTGGTTAATACATTAACAAAATTCACAATTCCTAATAATCATAACAGATGATATTTTTAAATTTAATAACTCATTACTGTTTCATGAATCTGTCTTTTGTATGTTAGTTTATTATGGTCATTAGATTCCACATATGAGTGAAGTCATGTGGTACTTGTCTTTCTCTGACTGGCTTATTTCCCTTAGCATAATGTTCTCCAGGCCCATCCATGCTGTTGCAAAGGGTAAGATTTCCTTCTTCTTTATTGCAAGTAGTATTCCACTGTGTAAATGTACTGCAGTTATTTAACCCACTCATCTGCTGATGAACACTTGGGCTCCTTACAAATCTTGGCTATTGTAATGGGTAATAACTCATTGCTTTTTAAAGATACCTTGAAATAAAACAGATTTTTTGGCAATTTAGTAATGTTAACAGAGGCAGCATTAAAATGTGGAAACAAATGCTGGAACAAGGTCACTGTTCCAGCTTTACCAGTAATTTATCAGCATGGGAAAGTCGAATTTTCTGTCAGATAGTAAATACATTTATTCAATTGTTATTTAGTATTTAATGTATAACTGATACTAGAGATACAATAGAGAATAAGAAAGACATTTGTCTTCCTGCATCTTGTATACAGATAATATCTATTTTATAGACTTATTGTATCACAACTTGAAGTAGATAAAGCTTATGACAAATAAAAAAGCATTTTTTATTTCAAAAAAAGTGGAGCTACAAAAATTGGCCTGAGGTTGAGAGGTATACCATGTGTCTGAGAAAAAGTTAGTGATGTATTTTCTTGGGTACTAATGGAATTTTTAGAGAATCTCAGAAACTTGGTGAGATAAGAGTTTCAATAAAGATACAATAAAATCATTTACCAAAGAGATTAAGGAGGAGGAAAACAGAAAACTGATTATCACTCAGTCCTTGGCAACTTCTGGTTAAAATTCCCTGGGGTGGCAGAGCAGAGCTAGACTGGAGGGGTTATGATGCCAGTGGGTGATGATAAAGTAAAGGCGGGGTGATGGGTGATGTTTGAAGCAATAGTTGTAGTTTAAAGGCATGGGGAAAAGAAGATAGGTGGTAAATTACAGGGAATAAGAATTTGAGGAATGTTTTATGTTATAATACACAATTTTAGTGGACAAATAAGCATGTGGGAATGAAATTGGGCAAGATATTGAAGTCTGGAAGCTATTGGATTAGGACAAAATTGGTTAAATTGGTAAAAATACAAAAAAAAACCTCTTAAAATTGAATATCCACAGACTTCTCAAAATTCTGTAACATTTGAAATGGTTACTTAAGGGATCATGGTGGGGAGTCAAAAACAGGAAAAACAAAGGGGATGGTCAGGAGGGTGAGAAAATAAGCCACAGATTAAGAGAAAGTATTTGCAAAAAGACACATCTAATAAAGAACTGCTATTACAAATAACTCTTAAAACTTAACGGTAATAAAACAAGCTGATTAAAAAGGGGGGCAAAGACCCTAACAGATTTCCAACCCAAGAAAATATACAGATGGCAAGTATGAGAAGGTATTCCACATAATGTGTTGCCAGAGAAGTATGACTTAAAACAACCAGATACCACCGCACACCTATGAGAATGGCTGGAATCCAAAACACTGACAGCACCAAATGCTGACGAGGATGTAGAGCAATGGGAACTCTATTCATTACTGCTGGGAATGCAAAATGGAACAGTCACTCTGGAAGACAATTTGGTGGTTTCTTACAAAACTAAACATATGCTTAACCTATGATCTAACAATTGAATGCCTTGGTGCTTATCCAAATGAGTGGAAACTCATATCCATACAAAGACCTGCACTCAGATGCTTGTAGCCATGTTATAATTGTCAGAACTTAGGAAAAACCAAGATGTCCTTCCATAAGTAAATGGATAATTCTTGGTACATTTGGAAAATGCAATAGTATTCTGGGTTAAAAAATTAGCTATAAAGCCATGAAAATAATGACAGAATCTTAAATGCACATTGTTAAGTGAAGGAAACCAGCCTGAAAAAACGACATGCTGTATGATTCCAACTATGTGATGTTATAAAAAAGCCAAAGCTATGAAGACAGTAAAGAAATGAGATATCGCCAAGGGTTGGGGTGTGGGTATGGGTATGATTATGCAGAACACAGAGAAATTTTAGGATAGTGAAAATACTCTGCATGATATTATATTGATGTATATAGGATCTATATAAATTTATCTAAACCCATAGAGTATACAGTACCAAGAAAGAACTGTAATTCAGATTATGAACTTTAGGTGATTAGGACATGTCAGTGTGGGTTCACCTGTTATAACAAATGTACCAATCTGGTGAGACATGTGGATAATGGGAGAGAGAGGCTGTGCCAGTGTGGGAGGAGAAGGTATGTGGGCATTTCTGCACCATCTTCTCAATTTTGCTGTGACCCTAGAACTGCTCCAAAATCATCTTTAAATATAAAACAAATAATAATAGTCACTCAATGAAAGAATGTTCTCTTAATAAATAGGAAGGAAGGAAAAGAGAGAAGAAGGAGGGGAGAGAGAGAAGAAAGCTGGCAGAGAGGAGGAACAGAGAGAGGGATGGAAGGTGGGAGGTTGGAAGGGCGATGGTCCAGAACAAGAGTGAGCAAGCTTTAAATAGTAAAGATTTTAGAATTTGAGAGCTATGAGCTCCCTTGCAACTAGTTTACTCTGCCTTGCAGTGCAAAAACAGCCTTAGACAGTATAAGCCAATAGGTATTATTGTGTTCCAATAAAACTTTATTTACAAAAAACAGGTGGCAGCTTAGATTTGGCCTAAGAGACATAATCTGCATCCAGATGATTGATGCTAGAGTTTATTTGGCTACAGATAAACCCAACTACCATGAATTTATGACTTTGCTGAGTGAAAGAACACACTGCATATACACACACACACATATGTATAGGTATATGTGTAAATACTACATGTACAAGTATATATCTCCCACACAAAATTTTTAGATTCCCAGTTCATATGAAAGCTGTGGTTATACTATACTGTAGTCTATGAAGTGTGCAGTAGCATTATGTTTAAAAAAACAATATGCATACTTAAATGAAAAAATACTTCATTACTAAAAATGATAACCATCATCTGAGCTTTCAGCAAGTTGAAACCTTTTTGCTGGTGGAAGTCCTTACGTTCAATTTGTAAAAAACCCACAAGATCTGCAAAGCATAATCAAATGCAATAAAAAGAGGTATTCCTGTAATTCTGACTTAATGGTCGCTGTGTTGAAAGAACAGTCAGAAAACATTGTTAAGTTAGCCTGTTGTCTCATTAATAGTGAGTTTGGTTTCCTGCATGATTCCCATGCATGCTTTGTCTGCTGTACCATTGACATCATTCTTAGTTCCAAATCAAATCAAGTATTCTTCCTGTCTTTAGTACAAGAGTTGTTAAAAAGCTGTTAAAGAGACAGTATTTAAGTATAACAGAGATGTCATCAGGGCCATTGGGTCCTTTCCAATACTTTGAAGACTTTTTGGCAGGAGTGGGGTTGGCATTTTACCCAGAGTCAACTCTGGCTGTAGTTGCTTCCTCTGAATTCAGTTAGATCTTGCACCTGTTACTGATTCCCCCCAAACATGAAACAAAGTCTCTATTACTTGACTATGCTTCAAATTACTACCCCCACAAAAACATGAAGTGGTTGTATGGGTAGAAAACTGTAGAAGCTTTTAAATTGAATTGAATATTAAACCACCCTATTTTTAAAAGTCTTTTTTTTGGACATTATTCCTTTCTCTCCTCCTGTATTTTCATGTATTCTCTCTGTGTATATATCAACCTGGGTCTTATTGACTTCATTCTACTGTTGCTTTCATTTACATAATTGATGTAAAATGTATTATTTTGACATATTAACTTTTTTGGTTAGCATAAGTCAAATCAATAACATAATTCCTGCTCTCAAAGACCTTATCATTTAACCAGAGACAATGGATATAAAATAGATCTAAGAGAGCAAATAACATACATCATTAGTGTTGACTGAATGGAGCAGAATTTCAGGTTCCACTGTGTTCCCATCGAGCCAAAGTGGATAGAGTAAGTAGTTGATTTAATTGGCTCAGTAACAGCTGCCTTAGGGCCAGATGCATATTGTTAGAAGTCTGAAGGTCAAGGTTAGAAGTAAGAGCTTGCGGATAAGATAGGTCGTGTAGATCATTGTGGGAAATAAGAATACAATAACCACAATTTTGACGAGCAGAATTTTTGGTTGACATATTAAAGTTCATATGATGAGGAAGAAGATTTCAGGATGGAGTGAGGTTGGGGATGGAACCTCCCAACATCCCTTGAGTGTGGAGAAATTTAGACCACACTCAGCAAAGTCTGCATATAATTTTATCATTTAACGTGCTTTGCTTTTACTCTCTTTTGGCAAGACTTTTCTTCATGAATGAATTATAACCAGTATCTCTTCATGTTTTAGAAGCTCCATGAATTTATAATGATTCTGTTCTTTGTATTCTCTGTTTGAGTAATGAAAGGGTCAGAAGCACAATTTATAGGTTAAATGATATTAGAGAACTATGAATTATATGACATATTTCATTAAAGCAGAGGCTATGAGCTGGCGTTTTAACAACCAGGAATTTCACACATCTGACCAACAATCTTGTTCATAATTACTTTTATAATTGCTAAGAGTAAGAAAAAAAGACTGTGCATACATTTTTTTAAAGTTTTATAACTCTAGTTTCTTTTCAGAGTATATTTTAGCAGTGAGGGTATACTATGTCATATAAAGTATAATAATTATTTCTATAATGCTTATGCAAAATATACAATTTTATCTATAGCTAAATGTTCTGAAAATATATAGTAGGAACATATTAAAACTGGAATTGAAATTCTTCTAAAGATCTATCTTTCTTAGGAGGAGAAAAGGTTAGTGACAAATTATTCCAAGAAAATTAAAAAGTAGATTGAATTCCTTGCTTCTCATTAAAAGGTTAATTGTGAATGAGAAGGAAGATGGTGGCACAGTAGGAGGAAGCACATTCCACTTCCCCCTACACACAGGAGAAAAACCTGGTCGATTTACGGCGAAACAGAGCAAACAGACATCAGAAACACAGCATATTTGAAAAGAGGAGATAGAAAATTGCAGCAGACATTGAAAAACCAGATGGTAAGGAGAGTACTCCAGCAGCACAGAGACCAGGGTGGGGGCTGAGGTCCCGGGCCAGGGCTCACCATAAGACTCTAGGGGCAAAGCTGGGTCAACTCTTCCCTGATCAGCCAAACAAGGTTTCAGAGGCACCAGAGTAAACCTGGTTGCTTGAAATCTCACAGAGAGGAGTTAAGGCCTCATAGTCCTGAGAGGACTGTGCAGAGATCCATCAGTGCCAGTGTGCCACTGGGGTACCTGCGCTGCCGCTGCTCGGTGCTGCACGCCATCGGAGAACCGCATGGGGACCAATCAGCGCCTGTGCGACAATTGGCACCCCTGTGTGGACAGCTGGGAGATCTTTGGTGCCTGTGCGTGACCTGCATAGCAGTTGATTCGCATCGCATCACAGTTGGTGCCCCTGCATGGAAGGCTGGGAGATCATAAGCACCTGTGCACAACTGCGATTAGCGCGTGTGGGTGGTAGTCGCAGGCTGCCTCAGAAGATATGCCTGAGGCCTGGTACGGAGAGGCCCTGAGCTAGCTCTGAGGACAGTAGCCCAAAGATAACTGAGTGCTGAACAGAGAGAAAAGCAATACCGTCACCCCTCGGCCATTGCAGCCAGCAAGACCAGAAAAACCAGTTTGGCAAGATTGATAACAGCAAGAGTTGGTGTTTTATTTTTTGTTTATGTTTGTTTTTAATTATTTTTAATTATTTTTATCTTTTTTACTCCTCAACTCCTTTTGCTTCTCATTACTTCTTTCTTGTTTTATTCCTTCTTCCTTTCTTTCCAATCTTATCTCTTCTTTCTTCCTCTTTTTTTCTTTTTCTTTCTGCTTTTCTTTCTTCTCATTTCATTTTTTTCTTTTCTTTTTTTCTTTAACTTTTTGCTTTTTAAATACCAATGAGTGAGACAAGAACAAAAAAACCCCACAAAACTCTAGAACTGTGAAAAAACCAGTGTTGGTCCCAAAGAGGGGGCATTTCAATAGCCGAGACAGTGGAAGCTGTGAATACCAAGATACCTGAAGGAGACTGCACCACTGAATCTCACAGATATTCTACCACAGAAGTTCACACCATAAACCCAGGGAGCCAGAACAAATCAATATAAGAAGCTGAGCCTAATGAAAAGAGCCTCACAAACAATAGGAAGACAAAGAAACAATCCCCAAATGAAAGAAAAGGAGGAAGCCCCAGAAAGAATGCTAAATGAAATGGAGGCAACTCAACTATCAGATTTTGAGTTCAACGCAGTGGTTGTCGGGAAGCTCCAAGAGCTCTCATCAGTGACCAGAAACTACAGAGAAGCTACGATGAACTCACTGCAAACTATACCAACATGAAAAAGGAAATAGAAACTATCAATAAGGGCCAAGAGGAAATGAAATATACAATTTCTGAACTGAAGAACACAGTGGAAGGAATGAAAAGCAGAATTGGTGAAGCAGAAGATCGGATCAGCAAGTTGGAGGACCAAGTAGAAAAAAAACACCCAGAAAGAGCAAGAAAAGGAAAAGAGTCTCAGAAAGAATGAAGAGGGATTAAGAGAAATGCAAGACAATATGCAATATAATAATATCCGTATAATAAGGATTCCAGAAGGAGAAGGAGACGAGCAAGGAAAGAAAACCTATTGGAAAAAGTAATGATGGAAAACTTTCCTAATTTGATGAGGGAAAACATCACACAAATCCAGGAAACACAGAGAGTCCCAATCAAGAGGAATCCAAAGAGGCCTACTTCAAGACACATCATAATTAAAATGGTGAAATTCCAAGACAAAGAGAATCTTAAAGGCAGCAAGGGAGAGAAAGGAAGTAACATACAAGGGAGCCCTGATAAAGTTACCAGCTGATGTCTCAATGGTAATGCTCCAAACTAGAAGAGAATGGCAAGAAATATTCCAAGTAATGAGAACCAAAGGCCTGAAACCAAGACTACTTTACCCAGCAAGGCTTTTAATCAAGATAGAAGGCCAAATAAGGAGCTTCCCAGACAAAAGAAGTCTAAAAGAATACACCTCTACCAAACCAGTTCTGCAAGAGATGCTAAAGGGACTGCTTTAAGGAAAAGAGAGAGGGGGAGGGGGTACAAAAATGGTAACGAATAAGTACCTATCAATAATAACCTGAAGTGTAAATGGATTAAATGCTCCAATCAAAAGGCATACAGTAGCTGAATGGATAACAAAGCATGACTCACACATATGCTGCCTACAAGAGACCCACCTCAGGACAAAAGACCTACACAGGCTCAAAGTGAAGGGCTGGAAACAAATTTTCCAAGCAAATGGACAGGAAAAAAAAAAGTCGGGGTAGCAATACTCATATCAGACAAAATAGACTTCAAAAGAAGAGCCATAAAGAGAGACCCAGAAGGTCACTTCATAATACCTAAGGGAAAAATCCACCAAGAAGACATAAACATTGTAAATATATATGCACCCAACATAGGAGCACCTAAATACATCAAGAAAACCTTTGAGGACTTCAAGAAAGATATTGACAGCAACACAATTATAGTAGGGGATTTTAACACCCCACTGTCAAAAATGGACAGTTCTTCTAAACAAAATAACAACAAAGATATTGTGGCATTGAACAACACTCTAGATGAAATGGACTTAACTGATATATATAGAACCCTTCATCCCAAAGAAACTAAATACACATTCTTTTCAAATGCACATGGAACATTCTCAAAGATAGACCACATGATAGGAAACAAAACTAGCCTCAACAAATTCAAGAAAATTGAAATCATACCAAGCATTTTCTCCGACCACAAGGGACTGAAACTAGAAACCAACCCCAAGGGGAAAAACCCAAAAAACTCAAAATCATGGAGATTGTATAGCATGCTATTAAACAATGAGTGGGTCAAGAATGAATTTAGGGAGGAAATCAAAAAGTTTTTGGAAACGAATGAAAATGAACTCACAATGACCCAAAACTTACGGGACACAGCAGAGGCAGTCCTCAGAGGGAAGTTCATAGCGATACAAGCCTACCTAAAAAACATAGAAACATCTCAAACAAACAACCTAACCCTAAGCCTACAAGAACTTGAGGAACAACAACAAAGACAGCCCAGAGCAAGTAGAAGGAAGAAAATAACCAAGATCAGAGCAGAATTAAATGACATAGAGACTAAAAGCACAATTCTAAGGATCAATGAATCCAGGTGCTGGTTCTTTGAAAAGATAAGCAAAATTGATAAGCCTTGAAGCAGGCTCATCAAGAAAAAAAGAGAGAGGACCCACATAAACACAATCAGAAATGAAAGAGGCGAGATTACAACTGACACCACAGAAATACAAAGGATTGTAAGAAATTACTATGAAGAACTGTATGCCAAGAAATTTGAAAACCTAGGTAAAATGGACAAATTTCTAGAAAAATATAATCTCTCAAAACTCAATGAAGAAGAAGCAGAAAACCAATAACAGCAGATGAATTGAAGCAGTAATCAAAAATCTCCCAACACATGAAAGCCCTGGATCAAATGGTTTTACAGGCAAATTTTACATAGCATTTAAGGAAGAGCTAACCCCTATCCTTCACAAACTTTTCAAAAAAATCCAAAATGATGGAAGACTCCCAAGCACTTTTTATGAAGCCAGCATCATTCTAATCCCCAAACTGAATAAAGACATAACAAAGAAAGAAACCTTCATGCCCATAAAGCTGATGAACATAGATGCCAAAATCCTCAACAAAATAATGGCAAACAGCATCCAACAATACATTAAAAAGATCATACACCATGACCAAGTGGGATTCATGCCAGGCATGCAAGGATGGTTCAACATTCGCAAATCAGTAAATGTAATACATCACATAAACAAAAGCAAAGACAAAAATCACATGATCATATCAATAGATGCAGAAAAAAGCATTTGATAAGGTACAGCACCCATTTATGATAAAAACACTCAGCAAAGTGGGAATACAGGGAGCATTCCTCAACATAATAAAGGCCATATATGAGAGACCCACAGCCAACATCATATTCAACAGGCAAAAACTAAAATCTTTCCCACTACTATCAGGAACAAGACAAGGTTGTCCACTTTCACCACTTCTCTTCAATATAGTATTGGAAGTCTTAGCCACAGCGATTAGACAAGAAAAGGAAATAAGAGGCATCCAAATTGGAAAGGAGGAAACAAAACTATCATTGTTTGCAGGCAACATGATGGAGTACATAGAAAATCATATAGACTTGGCCAAAAAGGTGCTCGACCTAATAAATGAATTTGGCCAAACAGCTGGATATGAAGTCAATATCCAGAAATCAAAGGCATTTTTGTATACCAACAATGAAACAGAAGAAGCAGAAATCAAGAAAAAAAATCCCATTCAATATAGCAAAAACAAAAATAAAATACCTAGGAATAAACCTAAACAAGGAGGTAAAGACCTGCATGCAGAAACTACACAATACTGAAGAAAGAAATCAAGGAAGACACAAATGGAAACATGTACCATATTCATGGATCGGAAGAATTAACATCATCGGAATGTCTATACTACCCAAAGCTATTTACGGATTCAATGCAATACCTACTAAAGTACCAATGGCATATTTCACAGACATAGAACAAACACTTAAGAAATTTATAAGGAACCGTAAATGACCTCGATTAGCTGCAGCAATTTTGAGAAAGAGAGCAAAGTAGGAGGGATCACAATACTTGACACCAAACTGTATTACAAGGCCATTGTAATCAAAACAGCCTGGTACTGTCACAAAAACAGGCACATGGACCAGTGGAATAGAACAGAGAGCCCAGAAATAAACCAAATTCTCTACAGTCAATTAATATTTGACAAAGGAGGCAGCAACATAAAGTGGAGTAAAAGCAGCCTCTTCAACAAGTGGTGTTGGGAGAACTGGATAGCTACATGCTAAAAAATAAAACTCGAACACCAGCTTACACCATACACAAAAATAAACTCAAGCTGGATAAAAGATTTAAATATAAGCCATGACACCATTAAAGTCCTAGAGGAGAACATAGGCAGGAAAATCTCAGATATTTCACACAGCAACATTTTTACTGATATGTCCTCTAAAGCAAGGGGCATAAAGGAAAGAATAAACAAATGGGATCTCATCAAAATAAAAAAGCTTCTTCATGGCTAAAGTAAACAGTATTAAAATAAAAAGAACCAACTCTATGGGAAAACATCTCCAAAATATATAAAGAACTTACATGACTCCTCTCTAAGAAGACAAACAACCCAATTCAAAAATGGGCAAAAGACTTGAACAGACACTCTCCAAGGAAGACATACAGAGGATCCAGAGAAACATGAAAAGATGCTCAATATCGTTAGCTATCAGAGAGATGCAAATTAAAACCACAAAAGATACCACTTCACACCAGTCAGAATGGCCATCATAAACAAAGCAATAAACAACATGTGTTGGAGAGGTTGTGGAGAAAAGGGAACCCTAGTGCACTGTTGGTGGGATTGCAGAGTGGTACAATCACTATGGAAAGCAGTATGGAATTTTCTAAGAAAACTAAAAGTGCATCTACCCTTTGACCCAGCAATTTCACTGCTAGGATTATATCCTAGGAACCCTGAAACACCAATCCAAAAGAACCTACACACCCCAGTGTTCATAGCAGCACAATTTACAATAGCCAAGTGTTGGAAGCAACCTAGGTGCCCATTAGTAAATGAATAGATCAAAAAATTATGGTACATTTACACAATGGAATACTATGCAGCAGAAAGAAAGAAGGAGCCCCTTACCCTTCATGGCAGCATGGATGAAACTGGAGAGCATTATGCTAAGCGAAATAAGCCAGGAGGTGAAAGACAAATACCATATGATCTCACCTTCAATAGGAACCTAATCAACAAAACAAACAAACAAGCATAATGTAACCAAAGACACTGAAATTGAGAACAGGCTGACAGTCACCAGAGGAGAGAGGGGAGAGAATTCCAGGGGGAAAGGGAAAAGGTTTAGAGCATCAAGTATAAAGGACACATGGACAAAAACTAGGGGGGGTAGCGATGGGAGGGAGGTGGGGAGGGCTGGGCGGTAGGCTGGGATTGGAGTAGAAGACCGAAAACTGTACAAGAACAACAATTAAAATAAAATTAAATTTAAAAATAGGTTAATTGTTACCATTTAAAAACTTAACTTAAAATCTCTGTTCATAAAGTTAAATGGAAATATTTTAAAGTAAAAACTTAATGCAACATGTGATATGCAATTATAACATGACAACAGACATGTGTTCATGTGTACATCTAGCAAGTGATACTGGTAGCTACTCATAAATCTGTTTAAACATTTTTCAGACATCTTTCACTTTTCTCTTCTGGAGCCATGAAGTTTTTTGGGAGCCTAGTTCAATATACATGAAACTATGACAGAAATAAAGAATGAGAAAACACAATGTATATTTAAGTGATAAATGGCATAGATTTGAGCACTGTTACAGTGTAGCCAAAGGAAATATTGCCTTTAAGAAGAACAGACATTTTCCAAATTTTGTAACACTGACTTTATTCATTTTAATCAATGGCCTAAAGGAAATTTCAGACTCAAGGGTGAAAATCTATACTATTTGAAAGACCGTTAGAAGATAAGAGGTGGTTAATTATCTACATAATGATAGTTTAAAAGACAGTAACTTTTTAATATATGTAACTGATAATCAGTTTTTCTACTCATTCCTAAGCAAGATGTGATATTTTAGTTTTTTATATATATAATAGTTTAAAAATATTATTGAAAACTTCCTTTTTAAAGTGCAATTAAATGTACTAAGTCCCCTAAACAGTCAGTGACTTGATCCTTGAAATTTAGTGCATCTAACACATTTGGGAAAATAACAAGAATGACACAAGGAAGTAGGAGGGCTCCCAGTTGTGAGTAAGTTTTGGAATCTCACATGATTAAGGGCTGAAACAATTCTGTCATTATAACCCCCTCCCTTTTGTCTGGATACAATTCCATGAGAGATAAGTTGTCACATTTTCATGTTTTAATAAATTCCTGTTTTTTACTATCTCTTATCAAAATGCATGTGTTGTCACCAAGATACAATAGAGAGGATTTATGTTTATATACAGAAAACTTGCATTTGAGTCCTCTCCGTATCAGCTCCTTGTCGTGCGATCTTGAACAAATCATTTAGTTTTCAGAGTGAGACTGTGATTTTTTATTCTGGAAGAAAATACTTTAGCAATTTTTGATTCTTAAGATTAAATAAGCCATTATTTTTATGGTTAAAAAAGAAAAGAAAAAATGAAGCAACATTAACTTTGTTCACCCAGTAGTGAGTTGGTGCATGCTTATGGAAACGTTTTGTTCATTACCAAGTGCTTTGAAGTCATTAGTTCTTCTTGTATCCCTTTCCCTTTCCTTTTCCTCCCTCACCACCGCCCCCCACGCTCCTTTTTTCCTTCCTTCTTTCCTTTATTTTCTGTCCAAGAGCTATTCATAGTCGGGGCGATATATAAAGGAAAAAATCAAAGCTTAAATAACTGTACTTTAAACTGTTAAAAAATTTTAAGGAAGTTTTAAAAAGTTTAACTCATTTTTTTCAAGTTGTATGCAGATATTTAGGTTTCTTGAAGTACAAGGTCATTAAATAACTTCTGTGATGTCCCTGGTACAGGCTGGAATCAGTGTTATTTCCTCCCAACCTTTCATCTCAAGCTTGAATAAAAGCCATAAAACATGATTTTGTAGGGAGTAACTCATCAGCATAGCAGTTTGATAGGGTATAAATATAATGATTGGATTATTTTAAATCTGTAATCTATATTTGGAAAATAAAGTCACATCCTATTCTTGCTCTAGATAATTTTCTAGGGGATGTGGCATGAACAGGAAAGGCAGTAGGCTGGCAGAAATCCAGTTAGGATTTTTCTGGTGTTCAATGCAAAGTCAATGGTTCATTAAGTCATGCAGAGTAGAAATTTGATCATGGATGAGGTCTCCAACTTTGCCTCTTACTGGGCTCTCACTGAAAGACTCAGCTAAGTCATTGTATTAACTTTGCTTTCTGCAGACAGGTACATGGTTCTGACTGGGTTGACAGAGGATTTAGGTGGTGATGCTGTTATTTACTTTCTTGGTCCCATTTACCCATTTCAGAAAACACACATTTGCCTCAAAACAGGATTTAATTTTAAAGGTTATGTCATGGACAGTTTAGATTGTCAAGGGTCTTAATGGGTGCCTTTATTCATTGATTCATTAAATAAGTCACTCAGTTCATTTCCAAAGATACTCATTGAGTATCTTGTATGTGCTTAGCACTGCGCTGGGCACTGGAGTTAAGGAGACAAAAAAAGAACAGCATGAGCCGTGACATCATTGGAGTCCTCCCAGCTCCTCATTGCCCAGCTAGGTAAACTGAGGCCCAGTACACGTACCTGACATGCTGAAGGTTCACAGTTAGTTAATGGCCAAGCAAGGGCTAGGATCTCAGGCTTTAAACCACCACCCTGGGACACTTACCATAACTATGATGCTTTTTAATTATTCCTGTAAATTCACATAAGTGTGGTATAGTATGATTAAGCATCATATGTTTATACCAGCAATTAAATATATAATATATTTAAAAAACACATATCAGAGAAAACTCAGCAGTGCATATAACAGCAAAGAAAAAACAAACAAAAAACAATAATAAAAACCCTTTTGCTGCTTTAAAGGAAGAATATCTTTGTTTATATTTGGACCATTTTTATTCTGTGAATTTGTCCATAAATAATGTTCTCTGTATTTCCTCTGAAGTGTATCTTGTGCCACATTTCTGTGTCAGAAACAGGTAAGAGAGAAGAAAAGCAAATGACAGTTTTGCTCAAATTGGGATTATGGAATTTTTGTTGTTCTCTAGCAAAAACTAAATACATATTCCTAGTATCCTGCAAATAGAGGAGAAAATCCATCTCTGCCTCTAGGCTGCCTTCAACTAGGTCACTCTGGGCAGTTAGGGATATATATTGGTTATTATATGTCTATTGGGAGAAATCCGGTTCTGAAGCTTGGGCTGGAGAACAGTTTAGCTGCAGCTTATGTATATTTATAGTGCTTGCACTTACTCTCTTGCCATTCCCCTGTGTGAATCATTGTACGGGTTCGTGTTGACAGTATTGGATGAGGCACAATGTTTCAACCTCTTTTCTCTAGTAATTATATAAACATGTACACTGTACGTGGTGACCTGGGAATGCTGATCAGAACATCTGTTATGATAAATGGAACAGTAAATGAGAGTTGATTTTTGAATTGTAAAGTACTAAAAGTCACTCTTCTGATCTGTGGCTATATGCAAATGTGACTGTTTGAAAATGTAGCTGAAGCCTGTCATTCTTTAACTTGCCGGAGGTAAAAAGAGAGTTTGCTTTTTATTGTCCTCACAAGGTTGCTGCCCAGCTAGGGAGTTATTTGTCTTTCTTGGAATCAATGAAATTAACCTTTATACCAATTTATATAGCAATTTAAGCATTCTAAAGCCTGCAGGAAAGTGCCAGCTTAGTGTAACCAATAATGTCAGGCTAACCTCAAGGCATCTTGGCAAAGGTTATTCAATATGCATTCAGCATCTCTCTCATGTACGCTTGGCAGATTTTGGGCTAAGGAGCTAAGAGCAGCAGGATAAATGCTGATAACATGACCACTGCTGTCATAGTTCTTCTTCCAAGTGAATGATTAGTCATAGAAGATGTTAGACTGAGGGGCAGATTATAAATTCAACATGTATAAGACTCTCTGGCCCTTCTTCTGGTTCCTTGCAAACCCTCTTCACTGCATCAGGATAGGCAGTCTCAAGGATGTTATCACCCTCCCCATGATCAGTTTGACTGCAAGCAGAAGACATTTCAAATGTTTTAGTTATTTTCATGTATTTGTTTTACATGAATTTTAAAATGCCTTTTAATTTATTCTTTCCATTCAACTCACACATGGGTTCTAAGTTAAACAACAAATTTAATGTTGAGTTGCTTAGCACATATGAAGTTTGGGAAAATATTTCAATCAAGTTACTCATGTACTAAAAAATACGGGAAAGCACTATTCTGGGAGAGGTAGGGGATACAGAAGTGGCCTTGCCTCTCCTGACCCGAATCACCTCTCTGGAACCAGGTCATTTTTAGTTCAATTTTCAAGGGCACTGTTTTGTGAAGTGAAAGTGGTTCATTTCTATAGTGATGGGCTAAATATGCTGAATTTATATTTGGATATTTCCTTATGATTGGAAATATTCTCCCCTTGGGTTCTGTCATATATTAAGTATCTAAATGGTATAATCTTTAGTCCCAAATTGTTCCATCATCAAAAATTGTTTTAATTCTACAAAGTACTTTAGATATATAAAAATTATTTTAAGAAGTTCAGAGAATATTAATGATCTATAATCTTATTATTCATAGATATCTTCCATTAATTTTTTTGTGTATATATACTTTGAGACATATTTCTATATGTGCATGATTAAATACTTATAGGTAGATGCATAAACATAACTTAAATGGAATAGCTAAGTTTGATTGAGTTAAACCTGTTGTTCCAAGCATTTTAGTTTATTCTCTCATTTAACTTTCACAACAAACCTGTGGAATTGGTACTTGATCATTTGATGGCATAGCAGGTTTTTTTCCCAATAAGACTGTGAAATATATAGAAATTATGTAATTTGTCTAAGACCACTCAATGCAAAGGCAAAACTGCACTATGAACCCAGGCAGGTTGACTCCAGATTCCTTATTTTTAACCGATATACAATAGCACCTCTGGAAAAACTTGCTGACTGCTATTTTTAGTCCTGACCCAAGGACATGTTTATTGAGTTTAGAGAGAGAAAAGGAGAGAGAGAGAGAAACATCAGTGTGAGAAACACTGATAGGATGTCTCTCATATGTCCCAGCTGGAGATCCTACCCTCAACACTTTGGTGTATGGGATGATGCTCCAACCAATTGAGCCAGCAGGCCAGGGCATGACTGCTATTTTTGACCTACTGTTGCTTTAGGAACGTATCTTGAATATTTATCCTTCTTAAGAAATGTGTATCTACCCAAGCATTGGTAGTTTATAGTACTGTATAGAATCAACTCCTAGGTGATGTACACTTACATTATTTGTAGTTTATTTCATCATTAAAAACAATACTGCTATGAACATCTTTCAACATTTATATTATAATTTTTGGTATTATTTATCTAATGGTTCAATATCCATGTAGTTTGGCTAATTTACTAATAAAATTTATTCCGCAGAATTACTTGTTCAAAGAGTATTCCTTGATTCTTCAGGCCAATAAAATTACATGAGTGCAAGGAATATTTATTGAGTATCTACTGTGTGAAAGACACTCAGAAAACACACAACAGTTTACAGGCTAGTTATTGTCACTAACTGATGAATTTTAGAAGCATTTTGTAAAAAAGTTTTGCTTGATTATAGATCTGGAATTCACTTTTCAGTCATTTAGGAGTTGTGCCAGTTTTAATGAGATGTTTAAGGAACACTTCAAATGAAAATTTTTCGTGTGTGTGTGTGTGTGCTTCTACTCATATTCCATCCTGAACACACAAAACTCCATGTCTACAGCTGGGTCATTTTATTTGACTGTAAGAAATAGATATTCTTTCAGGCTGTGCATACATGCAGTCAATGTAAGTATTTTCGTCAGTGCCCTTCTGCTTTTTTGACGGTGTCAGGCCACTATATTGTTCTCCCCTGTTTGTCTCTGAATTAACATGTAGTTGTTCAAGTGCTCCTTGGATGTTGCCTTTTATGAGTCTTTATGGGTATATGTTAGTTTTGCATGCATAGTCACATTTATGTACATTATTTATATTAGATTTATATTAGATCTCTGCTGGTTTAGTCACAGTATATACAATTAAAATTCTCACAATGCTATTTTGAGTTAGATGTTTGGAAAAAAGAAAGTTACTAGCCTTAATATTGAACTTACATATTACATTTTCTTTGATAAACAACTTATTGTAGTATTTCCTTTCTACGCCTGATTTGGTTTCTTTCAGCTTTTAAATTCTGAGGAAATAATATCCATTATGGAATGCTAAAACTAGTTCTGAAGAATAAGAACTTTTATGTAAAGTCTAATTAAATTGGTCTTAGAGATACAGTCTTCTACACTACAAACCATCCTAATGATAAAAATAACTCACGACACCTTGAAATTTGCTGAGGGCTTTAGCAAGTACCTGAGGCCTTTTGGGTTACTGAGAAGAAAAATGCAGAGAATGGGACACAATCTGATCCACATTGTTTTCTTAGTTGTCTGGGAAAGAGAAAGTAAATTAGGCCATTTGATTAATTTCTATAATATTTGTTTTATATTTTATTGATATAAAATATGATTTTGATTTTCTTCAATTTCTTTTATAGTAATACTTGCAACACTCTCATATCCCCTCCCCATATTAGTAGTTTATTCTTTGAAAGTTTATTAAATGCACTATGTGCTGGGCACCAAGTTAAAGTCAAAGATGAATAAGTTATGTCTCCTGTCCTCAAGGAGTTTTCAGAGGACCCACAAATGATAATAGGTTATGCTACTTTATACTGTTAGAAGGACTAGAAGAGAGGAATGAAAAAGGTGTTGTATGTAGGAGCCTTAAAATCTATTAAAAGGGAGTTTTAGGAAAGGTGATCTTCACAAAGGACATGAACACTAACCTTTTTAGCAATTTCAAAATATGTTAAAAAGGGAAGGATTTTAAGAAATTGTGCCCAAGAAGTGAGAAGTAAATAGTTCCTTTCTTTATTTCCCTTTGTCTCCTCATTTAAAACAAAATAATAAATATACAAAAATGCAAATACAATAAACATATAAAATGGCTTCGATGTAATAGTTAATAGTCCAATTAATATCATAAGACTTTTTTGAGTAAGTTCCAAATAAATGTGTAAAGGGGAATGAAATAACTTTCCTAGAGTCAATGTAAATTATTTTATATGCAATATCAAATTCCACACCTAGGTTACTTTATGGATTATACTATTACTGTCAAATTGATTTCTGGTTTTTTAAAATATGAATTTTCTAGGCATCCTTTTTATTACTATTTCTGAATTTAAACTCAAGGAAGTTTCTTTTAATACCTCTAGTTTAACCTCATCACATCTAAATGCTCTTTGGAAACTCATCTATTTATCTGCATTTTTTTAATTGATTGAACTCTAATATTTTGATACATGGTTTCTCAAATCAATGTTTTTTTCCAACGAAAGTTAGAATATGAAGGAGTGTACCATATTTGTAACAGATCAGCATTTAACCAGACCTTAAATTCTAACAGAATCAATGATGCTCCCCGATTTAGTAAGTGATCACAAAATCGCTTAATAAATCACGAGTTTGCCGAACCTCTGATCTTCCAAATCATTTTACCCACTTCCATCATTTTGCAGAAGAGAAAATGGAGGTCTGGATAGTGAAGGGCCTTGCTCATTCAATCATTTTTTCATTTTCTTTTTATTTAGCTGACCTATTTTTTTAAAAAAATCAATATAATTAGAATGTGGGCTTTGACCTTCAAATAGTTGGGGTTATTTATAGTACTGCTTGTATGGGGTGGTTGTTCATGTGGCTGCCTTCTGTGTTATCTCAGTTTGATCTGCTCTATTTATAGCTCAATATTATTCAAGCATCTGCCTTCCCACTCAGTGTGCATTTCTTCTGGGTCTTAAATTGCTAACATTTAAGTAGCCATTTCCCAATTTTCTTCACAGTATGTAATGTGTCTACTTTAAAATTAATATTATTTGAATGTGTAACTCTGTCTTCACTATGATTTTAAGGGTCCATCTGTAGGAAGAAAAATCCACACCTATTTTCCATTCACTAGTGAGAAATATGTTGGGAACGGTAGGAGGTCTGTAAATTTAAAAGCTTGTTTATTTTCAAAATAAGAAAGCACATTTACATGCCTGAGCACAGCCAATCTCTGTGCATTGGGCAGCCTGTGACATTATTTCCTGCAACTCGATTTCAGTTTATTTACTGCCTTCTAACTCATTTTCTTTATTCTGGACCGTGATTAGCAGCTTTGTTTCTCCAATGCTCAGTACAAGTTTCAGTTGAATTGAATATGGTATAGATGAGGAGGAGGTATGCAAGAGTCACTTTCATTCCTTCTATAGTTGAATGACTGCAAACAGTGCTAAAATTTCAAGAAATTCCAGGATATTGCACTGACAGAATTTTCATTGGTCCCATGTTTATACAGTTTTTAGTTGACTTGAAATGTTGACAAAGGTGTGAATTTGTGTGGTTGGAGAAACTTAACTTTGTAAGATTATAATGAAGAACATTATTGCTTATAGAATATGGCTAAAAATACTGGAAGCAGTCCTTTCTTTAAATTAAACATGTGTTGCTTCATGACCAAAGGGCATCAAAAGCCAATGGCAAGAGACGTAGGTATCTCCTAGTATGAAGTGGGAATGGGTCATGGCTCCCCTCCTTGGATAATTCATATGTAACACTCTGTGAGTTCCACACAATTCCCTTTTTGGGAAGATGTGACCTGCTTATTCATTTTCCCATGATGTGTTAGTCATTTAGGTGACGTGTGCATGTGTTTTTCCATTTCTTACGCAGGTAACTAGGAGAGCATCCACCAACCTCACAAAAAGTCAGTTTTAGAATGTTGTAGACATACTTCATCTGGATGTAAGACTCTAGAAATCTATTTTAAGAGATTGAAAGTATTTACCACTCAGAGAAAGAAAACCTATATGAAAACTATCAGAAGTTGAAAGTAAAGAGAGGTAGTATTACCCAGCAGGAAACCGTATAGCATAGTCATTAAAAGATGGTATGGGTTGAGATCTCCTATTTCCTAATCAAGACTCTATCCACCTACTGACTGTGAAACCAACCTTAGGCAATATTCTCAGGATGCTGGGCTTGCTCCAAGGTGTGGCTAAAGCAGAACACAATAGACCCAGTAAGGCAAGTTATTTGGCTTAAGAATTAAAGTACCTTTTGAAACTCTGGAACAAAAAGGAGGATAGCAGTTTTTAGACTCAACAACATGAACACCTTAAATATCAAAGTTATATTTAAAATTAAGATGTAAATTATTATAAAAATAGGAAATATATTGAAGATAGAAAATGTGATCCAACTATATTTTGGTGACTTTCTATTAATGTTTGTAAAATATCATTACACCTGATATAAAGTAGGCTCTCAATAAATGTTGTGTTAGAAGCCTTCATCCTTCCGAGTGAGCTCAGGTTTAAACATGTTTCACAATGATTAAATGTTCTTAATTTTCAGATTGCAGGGGTATGCATTAGAGTGTTTGAAAGTGATACAGGACTTAAAAAATGTAAAGCAGAGATACAATTTAACCATATGAGGGTTGAAACCAGTGAGGGATGTCTTTCCAGAGAAGGTTACTGTGCCAGAAGCTGACAATGCATTAGAAAGAGAAAAAGTTGTGAGTGTATGTGTTAAGTGTGTGTCTCTATGTATGTGCATGTATGTGTCTATGTATGTGTATGTGTATGTGTAAATAGGGCCCTAGGTTCCTGGGCAAAAGAACATCATTCGGAGGGAATGGAGGCATTTAACTCTGGTTCATTCAGAGGAAGGTGGGTTGTATATCATGGCTGCAGCACTGGGGCTTGGGAGTGGTAAGAGAGGAGCCTGGAAAGGGAGGGAGAAGGTAGATTATGCTGACTCAATAGAACTATATTATGTAAATAGTATGAAGCTTAAAAATTAGTCAGTTATTGAACAAATTTTGAGCCAGGCAGTGAAAGACAAATACCATAGGATCTCACCTTTAACAGGAACCTAATCAACAAAACAAACAAACAAGCAAAATATAACCAAAGACACTGAAATTGAGAACAGGCTGACAGTGACCAGAGGGGAGAGGGGAGGGAATTTCAGGGGAAAAGGGGGAAGGGTTTAGAGCATCAAGTATAAAGGACACATGGACAAAAACTAGGGGGGTTGGAAATGGGAGAAAGGTGGGGAGGGCTGGGGTGGTGGGCTGGGATGGGAGTAAAAGACAGAAAACTGTACAAGAACAACAATTAAAATAAAATTGAAAAAATAAAAAATAAAACATTATGAGATAAAAAATTAAATGACAAGATCAAAATTGCATCTTAGCAAGATTGTTCTGATTTCATTGTGGAGAAACTACTGAGGAAACCCAGAATGATGTCAGGACTCTGTGAAAGGCCTATTGGAGATACGTTATCACCATATGGCTTAGTGTGCTTGGACATGGTTAAACACGTGAAAAGTTTACAGTGATGTTCCTGTAGAAATGAGGGAGCCCGATGAAATGTCAGCTATAATAATTAAGATCATTAGCTAGTTTAACAAGAGAAAGAGCATCCACTGGGGATATCTGTTTTAGTGTTTGATGCAACAAAGTTAAGGTGTGACCAGCTCTTCCTGAATTAACACAAACAAAACAACCAACAAAAATAAAGCTGTGATAAAAATTATCTTAGAGGATCTTTTTAATTTCAAAAAACCCAAAAGAAAGTAAAAGAAAACAGTGAAATTTTGCTTCTAGTCTATAGAGAAAATGGAATTTGATGATAACAGGAAATGGTGACTAGTTATTTGAAAATGTGAAATTGGGTGAATCTTGGTTCAAGTCTCAGGGAAGCACACAATTATAGAGGACCAAAATGCTGCTTCAGGATTGTGTATTTCTTCTCTGTTTTTCATTTCTCTGGGGTATATTTTACTCATCAAACATGATTTGTGAACTCTTTGGGGTACAAATTCTTTTCATATACTACATGCTTATGACAGGCTACATACAATTATAACACTTCATGATAAAAACAGTCAATTTAGAAGTATTCATATTTTATAGGATGTACATAGCACAATGTAAATATTACTTCTCAAGCTAAAGGGAAAAGTCCTGTTTAAAATCACATGAACAATTACCCTTTTGTAGGTTTTGAGCAGGCAGAAAAATGTTTTGCCTTTCAATTTTTATTAGCAATTTTTAAAACCAAGCATATACTTTTACATTAAAAATAGCTGATTTCTCCCTCAGAGAATCAGATTTGTATCAAATTTATTGACTTATTTTCTACTGCACAAAGAAAATAGATAAAATATGTATTCTCTCAATTCCCTGATAATCTTTACATCAGCAAATTACAGACAACTTTCCCTTGTTTAAGTGAGCCAGGTGCCCTTCTCCCCAAGGTTAGCATCTTTCTCGTCATCCTGAACCACCTGGCTTCATCAGTTGTTCCCCTTTTTTTTTTCCTACCCTTTACCTTGCTCTTTCTACTACCTCTTTTTCTCAGTGCATAAATATATTGGCTTTTTCATCATCAAAGAAACATGCATATATTTAACAGCCCAATATTTAATGGTATCTTCCAGCTACTAACCGTTTTTCTCCTACTCCTTAATATACTAGCTTCATTGTAAAAAATACCCTTATTTAGCCCTGGCTGGTATGGCTCATTTGATTGGAGCATCATCCCATAAACCAAAGGGTCATGGGCTCCATTCAAGGTCAGGGCACATGCCTAGGTTGCAAGTTTGGTTCCTATGTCCGAGCATGTGTGCAAGTCAACAGATCTATGTTTCTCTCTTAGAGCATGTTTCTCCCCCCTCTTCTCCCTTTCCCTCTCTCTAAAGTCAATTAAGCATGTTCTTGAATGAGAATAAAAAGAAATAAATTAGTTAAAATAAATAAAACTTCTATTTGTTTGAATATTATAAGATTAACACAATGTCATTATCAATTATTAAAAATATACAAATAAGCAAAAATGAAAGAATAAAATTAATCAAAATAAACTGCACAATATTTTGTTATGCTTAAGTGCATATATACTTGCCAAGCATTTTGTCATAAAATACCTTATATAGAATAATTTATAAATGACTAGGTGCATAATGTTATGTTCTGAGTACCCTACTGTGGATATTTATAACCTTTCTAATCATGTTGTTCTCATAAACAAAGTGAAGACCCTTGCAGCAAAATCACTAACATTTTTCTTAAGATTAGGTCCCATAGTAGATTTAGTGGATTAAAGTATATGATATCTTACAAACTTGATAGATTTTCATAAAGTTTTTTAAGAACATTTGCATCAATTTGTTTTTCTCTTTAATTGTGCTTTTTCTCACATCTCAACAAACTTAATCAGTAGAAAATCTCATTTTTCTCATCTTTTTTCCCATTTTTGAACTTTTTCATATGTCTGTTGGTTATTTGCATATATTATTTATAAATTACTTATGTTCTTTGTCAGTTTTTCCATTAAGGTGATCATATTTCTATTGGTAAATATTATTTATATATTGAAGATATCAACCCTTTTCTTTTTTTAATGTTTATATTTTGTTAACATGATTTCATGTATTTTCTCATCTGTCTCCCTTTATAACTAAGTGTTTGGTTATGGAGTTTTTCAAATAATAAAGTGAAATGCAGTAATATTACCCTTATTTTTTCTGCTGTATTACCAAATGTAGAAAAGCCTTAGCACTTCTATGCAATTGAATGTAACATAAATTTTATTAAAAGATGATCTATATATGCCAAAGTGCACAAATTGTAGCATAAAAGTTTAATGATATATGTCCAGGACCCGAGATTCAAAAATGGAACATGACCAGCACCACAGAAGTCAATCACGTACCTTTCCTGAGACTATTCATTTCCACACTGGTTTGTTATTCTCCATTAGACTTGCTAAGGTTTTATTGATTTTCATAATCTTTCAAATAAACAAATTATGGCTTTGTTGTTTTTGTTTCTGTTAAATATTTGTTCTCTATTTCAATAATGTGTTCTCTAGTCTTCATTTTCTTATATGTATTTACTTTAGATTTAATTTTCTCTCTTTTTTCCAGGATACTTGAGATGGAATCTTGTATCATTGATTTGCAGCCTTTTAAATTTTTCTAAGCATGAGTTTTCTTACAACCTACAAATTTTTAGTTTTATCCAATCCCACAAATTTTATAATTTCATTTTGATTTTTTCCTTGACCCATGAGTTAATTAGGCATGTACTCTTTAATTTCTTAATTTGGGATTTTCAAGTTTATTTTGTTGTTGTTATTGGTTTTTACCTTAGTATGACTGTGTCAGAACATAACTGTGAATACTTGCAGTACTTTTAAATGTGTTGAAGTTTGGTATGACCCATCTTATGGTTAATTTTGGTAAAAATACCCTTGTAAAGGAAAAGTTATTTTGTCATTTTGAAGTACTGATTTATCTTTATTAATTATATCAAATATATTAAACATATAATTTAGACCTTCCAAATCTGAACTGCTGTTTTAGCCTGCTTGTTCTATCAGATACTGAGAATGGTGTGTTGGCTTCCCACTGTGACCTATTTCTCCTAGTAGTTTTGTCAATGTTTGGACATTTTTTTACTGTGTTATGTAGATTCTGAATTGTGACAGCATCTTGGTGTATTGACCCCTATCTCCTTAGGAATTGCAGTCTTTACCTCTATTTTATCATTGTCTTCAAGTCTATTTTATCAAATATTAGAATAGCTTCAAAGGTTTCTGTTTGGTTAATGTGGTTTTAACCGCATTTTTGCCCGTCTTTCCCCACATTTTTCATTATTTTTCTTGTAAGTAGCTTATACTTTTGTGTATTTTAAGCCTGTTTGGCAATCAAACTTCAAATGTGAATTTATTTCATTTACTTTTAATGTAGTTACTGACATATTGTTTTATATCTACCACTTATACCATCTTAATTTTTTTTTTAGTATTTTTCTGTTTATAGTCTTTTACTTATATTTTCTATACTGTGGGCAGGGCAGGGGTATTTTGTTATGCTTCTGAACAAAAAATTTTTATGTCACTATTTTTATGAAATTTTGATTATATGCTATTTCACTATTTTTTACTGTTAATCCTAGACATTAATGCATTCTTGAATTATTGCAGTCCAAAATAATTATCTTTACCTTTTTTAATACTGCTAGAACATAAGCATCCTTTAATTCAATGTATTCATTTCTTGACTTTTGCATTATTGTAACTATGCACTTAAATTCTACATACATTATAAACATCATAACATTTTACTATTCCTGCTCCTTTGGCCAAAATTCACTGATATTCATGCACATTCTTACATTTTTTTAGAAATACTTTATACATTTAAGTAGTACAGTGGTTGCCTCTAGGATCATTTTTCTTCTGCCTAAATGACCCTATTATTTAGTACTTTATAGTAAAAGGGTGTTGGTGATAAATTCTCAATTTTGTTACTTTCATTGTTAAAAAATAATTTTTGTTTCTCATTGCATTTATTAAATCCTTAGAACAATATTAAGGAGTGAATAATATAGACATTCTGAGTTTCCTGAATTTAATGGGACTTCTATTTTACTTTTAAATATAATATTTACTGTTAATATATTTTTACACTAGTAAAGTATTATTCTACTCTATTATTTGTTTTCTAAAAGCAATTTTATGTTAAGAATAATTAATGAGATTTATCAAGTATCTTTACAATATCAAATATGGTGATTATATGTTTATTCATGTTTGATCAATTAATAACTTGGGTGCTATTAAAACCTTCTAAATTATTAAAGATAGTTACAGGAAGTCTTTTTTCACCTAAGTATGAGGCACCTACTTAAAGTTTTTGGAAGTATTTCTTTGCTAGAAATTTTTTAAACCCCTCTGCCCACACCTAACCTGTATACATCAGGGCTAGTGATCTCTTTTCCTGAGTTAATGTGTTTGGCAGGTGTTATAGAAGATGTGGTGCCTGAAAAGCTCGCATCATCTGGGTGTTTTTATTTTTTATATACAAAATCTTAAACTCTGGCTCTGGATCAGTACAATTAATTATTCATGATATTTAATTAATAGGTAGAAAATGGGTTTCCTAAATGATTACATAAATTTCTGTAAATATTCAAACCAGTGATAAATATGTAAACTTAAAGTTGAATTTGAATTATTTGCTCTGAAAAGAGTACATGATAGGAAAGTTTGAACCCACTGTCATCAAATATTGATCATTTTATACCTTTATTTTGTATTTATACCACACAGAAACTACAATCTGAACTGAGGGAAGTAGAAAATTCAGTTGTTGGGTTTTTGGTTTTTTTTTATCCTCACTCAGGACATGCTCATTGATTTTAGAGAGAGGAGAAGGGAGGGAGATAGAGAAAGAGAGAAGCATCAATGCAATAGAGAAAAAAATCAGTTGCCTCTGGTACTCACCCCAACCCGGGACTGAACCTGCAACTCAGGTTGGAGCGACGGGATGACCCTCCAACCGAACCACACGGGAAAGAGTGAAAATTTAGTTTTTTATTTAATTCTGCCATTAAGAAACAATTTCAGGTTTGGATTCTTATGGTTGGTTTTTTTATTCTCAATTAACTTAAAAAGTAATTTCTAATTGCTCTATCATTTTTGTTTCATATATAAGATCTTACATTTCACCTTACATAGTAGTGTTAATGTCGTATATAACATTTAAAAAATTTCTGTATTTTGCATGAATGAGATTTTAAAGAACACTGCAAGTTTGTAAGAAAATAGACAAAGGCTTTAAAGTCAGTCACTGACAGTTTCTAATACTGCTCTGTCACTTGATAGCTGAATATGATCTCTGACCAATACGTTCTTGCCTGTAAAATAATATTCCTGGGGATTATTTTGGGTATTAAGTGAAATCTTAAACACTTATTGAGTCCTTACTTTATGGCAGTTAGTTTTCTAAGTGGTTCATTATGAGATAAGATTTAATCTTTATAGTAACTCTATGTATTAGCTGCCATTATAATCTCCTTTTTAGAAAAGAAGAAACTCAGAACAAGGATTTAAACAGCCTCCCAAATGTGCCTGATGGCAAGTTGCAGAGCCTTAATGTAAACCCACTGTGGCCCCACAGCTCATGCTGACACCGCCCTTCTCCACACGTACAGATTTGTTTCTTGACGCCTGTTAGGCATGTACATACTTTTTATCCTTGTGCTTAGCATAGATCACCAAAGATTTTTTAAATATTCAGAATGCTATTTCACAATAAGTTGATTACTCTGGTAACTACATCATCAATTTAGTTGAAAAAAAAAAAAAGAACTATTTCAACCAATATGGTGTAAAATGACACATTTTCTAATTCTTCCTAGATATAAATTTGTCCAATCACTGTGGCAACTTTTGAGTCCTAATTCCTCATATTTAGATAAATTGTTACCATATGTAAGTTCTTGCTAACTTATCATTGGTAGTTTGCTCCTAGTATCATCAACTGACTTTCATGTATAAAGACCTTTGATGAGGTATGAATGCAAGCTGTGGAAATAGCTTATTCAGGGAATTTAATTTGTGAATAACTGTGCTTAGAGTACATGGTGTGAAATTTGAAAGCAAGAAAGATAAATGCTCCCTTTTTATGAAGTACTAGTTTCCCAAGGACAGAGGTTGGAGGGCGTCAGGAATCAGGTGTTACCCCTTTCATTTTATTCATCAAAGTAACACTAAGGGAGAGATTGTGTTGGAGGCAAAGGTCTCAGGTCACGCATAACTGAAGAGACAGAGGGCTGATGTCAAGAAGAAAAAAGGCTGGGACAAGAGTGAGGGAACTGGACTGAGATAGCTAATAGATGGTGACAAATGGAAAGGTCATGTTTTTAAATTATACTCTAGATTTTATGGCCAAAATTATACATCTGCTACAGTGTTTATTCAGTGATTAAAAGATTTGCACTGTTTGGGAGAGTTATTTTTCACAAATGTCAAGCAACTTCTGAAAAAAAAAAAACAGACTAAAAGAAGTAGAGAGTTGATACTTTGTTCTTTTTTCTTGCAACATGCTGACATTTGCAAGTGAACAAGTATTTGGGGCTTCTAATGACACTTCTAATAAGTGTCATAAAATTGTTCTAAAGAATTCTAATTTATGAATTAATGGAGAAATTTTAATATAAATTCCCAATGCCTAATTTTATAATTATATGTCCATATACAGGATTGATTATTCTGGAACTGTGAAATTTTGATGGTAACATTCAGTTCTTAAGGCAAGATCTATATACACCTATGTCCTAAAAGAAGCAGTTACTAAAGATGAAATTATGTTAAATTTTGGCAGCAATACCAAGATAATTTTGCCAGTATGGATTTCTCTTAAAGGTCACATCCCAAATATTCAAGTTCATAGAAAAAAGTAGCACAAGCTCCACGCACTTCGGCAAATCACACACACCCATGTATGTAAAGACATACACACATGCATAAAAGTATAGAAACGTTTTGACATTTTCTATGTCTTATAAGAACAGTGTGATTTTCCTTTCTTTTTGCCAGGGGGTATTTTTGAATATGTGGAATCTGGCCCAATGGGAGCGGAGGAGCTCGCGTTCAGATTTGCTGTGAATACCATCAACAGAAACAGAACCCTGCTGCCCAACACCACCCTCACCTACGACACCCAGAAGATAAACCTGTATGACAGCTTTGAAGCGTCCAAGAAAGGTAATTGAAATTTAGCATTATCTTTTCTGGAATTCAAATTTTTAGGCATTCTGAAGAGATTTCTTAATTTCAAATATAATTAAGTCATGAGGAATATTATCATGAAATATTTCTTTTCATAATGTGCCTAAATTTATCAGGTGAGGCAAAATGATGTGATCATGAATTGCAGAACAAATATGCTTATCACAAAAAATGCAGTCAGATCTGTGAGAGTGAAATTTCTTTATTCTCTCACCAATCCTTCTGATTTGTTAAGAAATTATTCTATTTTAAGAACTCACCTAAAATAAAACAGTGTGTATGAAAACTTTACCAAGTTTTTCAATCTACTCTTAAAATTTATTTGCATTACCTGTCTATTCCATTATATAATTACTGTGGTCTCACTTTGCTATCTACTTTTAAAGTCCTGTAATGGCAAGTGATCTCTAAACTTTCTTGGAAAATTTTGAACAACCTTTAATGTATGTATAATACATGCACATATTTAACCACTTGATCTTCTTTCTTGTAACTCAAAATAAGTGGCTAATGATAAAAATTTGATTTTATGAAGAAATAATTAGAATACTTTAATTTTGTTTTATCATTTACATTGTAAATCTGTGTTTTAAAATATAAGAATAAGGACATAATTTTGTGGAATATGAATTTGACATTTATATATGAAGGAAGGTAACAGAGAAACTATTGTCAAGGCATTATTTTAACCAAGCAACAGTATTAGTAGTAAATGTGTTTTGAGAGGTGTTTCCATAGTCTTACCTTGTCTAAGTAGGTGATATATTTGTGTAGTTAGCATTCATGTAACAAGAATTAAATTTCATAATATAGATTTTCTCAAAGGGATGGAGTTACAAAGCACTTGTTCTAAATTTTCACTTTTAAAACAATGTTTGCTTTTCTGTAGTGCTAATATTACTTTGTTAGTTATTTTACATTGATAGAAATGTACATAATTATTTATAATCCTAACTTGGTGCAGATTTCTTCTAAACTCATTAATATTAATCAAATCTGGTAAGGTACAGTATTTCTTGAGAAAGAATACTTCTCTTTCCCCCCAGCTACCTTGTATTTATCAAGGTCTATATCCTGCCTGCCCTTTGAATTCATATCTTTATGAATACAAATAAGTTTCCATATTTCAGAACCATGTCAGGGTGATAAAAGGTTTTAAAGGCAGAAAAAAAGGGTAAAGATTATGGTGAAGTACTACATTTGTCATCATAATTGCAGAATAAGTCATTAACTGGAAGACAAGTGCATTTGATTAGTGACAGAGTTCATGATGATTTCCATTAGGAAGAAGAAACTCTGTCTGAGGTAAAATCATTTAGACCAAAGAATAGGGAATATGAGTGCAGTATAAATAAAATATTAATAGAATTCTTAATCGACTTAAAAGGGACAACATAAAAAAAACTAGAATGTTCCAACAACAAGTAGGTCACTATCCTGGGAATAGCCTTGAAAAATTCTAAGGTGTTAAATTTATTTGGTTTCCAAATATTAAAAGGAGTTTATAAACTTTGTCACCCATTGGAAATCAAATTTATCAATTGACTGAGCAGAAACTAGGAAAAGCTCAAACAAGTGTAACAGCAACTTTGTAACATGTTGAAAGGGTAAATGTCATTGCTTGTATCATATCTTGTGAAGCTATGCAAGAGAATAACATAGGGGGGTTTAATATAGTTTTTTTTTTTAACTTGTGGTGGGTTTAATAAATGTATGTGTTAGTATATTAATGATTAGTTATAAAATAATTTGGATATTCTTAAAATGTTTAAAATTGTTTTCATAGGCAAAAAATAACACAAAACAATTTTTAAATTTTTACATTTTCTCTGATATATGGTCTTATACATTTAATAGATTATGTGGTTTTGCTCAATAAATGAACACTTTGATACATTAAAACTTGAACTGTTATTTGAATAATGCATTGCTTTTACATGACTCCTCTGATAACTGAAAACTAATTCTAGTTTGAAACTATTGAGGAACATTCTAAATAACCTAATAGAATGCTTTTAAGTTTTTTTGATTTGTGACTTATAAAAGTGAAGGAAGATCTTTTATTCTCAAAGATAACTGTGAATTAAAATCCAAATGAGTCAAAAATTTTAGACTCCAGCCTTTCTATTGATTCAGAAATTTAATCATTATTTTAAAAGTAAGAGTGTACATATTTAAAAATAATTTATTTAGATTATACAAAGTCTGTCCAGAAGCTATACATCCATGTAATATGAAAAATAGAGACATTTGTTGAAGAAGATACAAGATATAAGAAATATTGTACATAGGACAATGATATCTTAGTCCCCTTCAAAGTAGGCATCTTGGGACCTCACACCATTCTCCCAATCTCCATCAACTGCCCTGTCCTATTTTCCTGAATGTCATAGATGGTGTGAAATCTCTTTCCTTTCAAAGGTGATTTTGGTTTTTGGAAAAGCCAGAAGTTGCAGGGTGCCAAATCTGGTCTGTCATGGGACTGAGTCACCTGGGTGATTTGACGTTTCACCAAAACAGTCTGCAAGAGATGTTATGTGTGAGTGGATGCGTTGTAGTGATGAAGCTGCCAATCACCAGTTACCCATAGTTATGACCTTCTGAATTATCTGAATAGTTTCTGTGAAGGAAACTATTAAGCTTAGTGTAAAATTTGATGCAGATTCATTCCTCTCCTTAGTCATTTTGAATGCAATGGCCACACAGTACACAAGCTCAGTCAACAATGTCTACCGCCCCCACTGACTAGTATGGTGAAGTTGTCATTCTTTACACAAGCACATTTTATTGAATTTTGGAAGAAAGTTTAATCAAGTAGATTTTTTCACCAAAATTTACTAACATTAACATCTCTATGCCTAATAATGCATCCATCACATTGCACTTTATGTAGCAAATTTTCTGAAACAAAATACCTGAACATTTTATAAATTAGAATTATAAACTATCTTGGAAGGATTGGTCTTGAATACCCCATATGATACCTAAATCCCAATAACAGTTCTTTTAGTTCTTTTTAAATATTTGAGGGATGGACCTCTGAAAACAGACCATTCCATTTATGAATATTTCTTGTTTCCTTTCAATTTTTTTAAAATTTAAATTACATCAAAATCCATGAGAAGCTCATAACCATTTATCTTTTTTCTTCCTTTAACAGCCAAATAAAACAAATTTAAGTTTCCTTAACAGGCCAGATATTCAAATATTTAAATATGATTTCATATTTCCAATAATTACTCACTTTCGAGTCCCAAACTCACTTCAGTTTATCTTAAGGAATTTCATTTTCTGTCACAATATATCTATTTTTATCTGAAATCTTCTAGATTGTATATGCCTCTCTTGATTATTTCAATTATTTACTTATATAAATAAAATTTCCTAGGCGTAAATACAAACTTTAAAAAATAATTGAGACTAGTATAAAATACTTTTATAGTATCCTAAAGCCAAATAAGGATAATGAAATACTTATCTAAATTACTTTGAGGTTCTTTTTACCCAGTGAAACTAATCCATATATCAATCTTTCTGAGCCATATCAGGTTTTGTATGGGTGGTTGTATGCATAGGTTGACTATTTCATCAGATAAAAGCAAATACTTAGTTGCATGTGGCCGTAGTTTTTTGGATGAGAGAGAGACCAAATACATTCTGATAAAAAATAATTAAAATTATAAAAATATATATAAAATTATAAAGGATAGCCAGTGAATTTGGGAAGGAATATCTTTCTCCCAACCCTTTGATATGAAATATTTTTCCAAACTGAATGTTCCCTTGTTGAATTCTAGAGTATTCCTCCTCTGTCTCCTGACCTTTCTCTGTCCCTTAATTTTATTTGTAAAATTATTTAATCACTGAGCTGCCTGCATGTGGGTGAATTAATTCCCTTTTAAAAAACCTAAAATGTTTGGAGTTAGACAACATGTAAAATTAGCTAAATATGGATGTTATATTAATAAACACAAGTCTTTCTTCAAGATAATACCCCTGGGTTTACAATAGGGATGTGGTGATGACGGTACACTGGCATCTCTCCTCTCAGTATTGACAGACTTCTGTCTCCTCTTCAGCCTGTGATCAGCTGTCTCTCGGGGTGGCTGCCATCTTCGGGCCTTCACACAGCTCCTCAGCCAACGCCGTGCAGTCCATCTG
Source organism: Anoura caudifer (assembly GCA_004027475.1). NCBI lineage: Eukaryota > Metazoa > Chordata > Mammalia > Chiroptera > Phyllostomidae > Anoura > Anoura caudifer. The sequence continues at coordinate 104,745 of PVKU01006387.1, forward strand.
CAATGCCCTGGGGGTTCCCCACATCCAGACGCGCTGGAAGCACCAGGTGTCCGATAACAAGGACTCCTTCTATGTCAGTCTCTACCCGGACTTCTCTTCGCTCAGCAGAGCCATTTTGGACTTGGTGCAGTTCTTCAAGTGGAAGACTGTCACAGTTGTGTATGATGACAGCACTGGTAAGAAACATCAGTGGCCTTTGGGGCTGTGTCTTACATATCCGTAACTTTTCTGAAACTTACTTGAGGTCCTTACCGTATTCTTGTGTTTTCTTAAATTGAGGAATGGAAAGACATGTGGTATCAAACATATACACTAATTTCACATATCCAAATGTTTATATATATATATATA